>CM031917.1:62499062-62767624 GCA_018703695.1 Prunus fruticosa | reverse complement strand
TTCTGACTACTGTCTTGGTCCAAGTTCTAGGTCAAAGAGTGAACAAGCTCCCTCATGTCATATCTATGCAAGCCAAACATTAAATGATGCCAAGCTAAATTACTAGACAGACCTGAAAAGGAGTTGCTTGTAATTTTTGCTTTGAGAAGTTTCGTTCTTATATTGTTGGTTCTAAAGTGATTGTATATTCTGACCATGCAGCACTTAGGTACTTGTTAACAGGAAGGATGCTAAGCCACACTACTTCTGAATAGGTATTGTTTGCAAGAATTTAATTTGAGAAATCCGAATAAGAAAGGGTGTGAGATGTTGTTGTTTTTGATACATCGTTCTCATCGATGGTAACCACAAGTTTGCTAATCTCCTGTTCTAAATGCATATTTCCAAGATGAACAACTTTTGGTCATTTGCATAATTCACAACCATGCATATGATGATCTTTATTAATTGTATTTGTAGTGGTGTTTTGAGATGATTTAGCTTTACAAAAAGAAAAAGAAGTTCCTTGCCACGGCCAAACATTACTTCTAGGATGATAAGTATCTCTTAGAACCCTGGCCCTTGACCAAATAGTAAGGGAGGTATCTCCCATAAAATGCACAGAAAAGTATACTCAAGTTTAGTCATGAATTTGCATGTGGAGGGTGGTTTTGGTGCCAAGAAACCGCGGCTTAAGGTTCTTCAATCTGGTTTCTTTTGGCCCTCTCTTTTTAAAGATGCATTTTATTTCTGTTCTAAATGTGATAGGTGTAAAGAATGGGAAACATAAGCCCCGGAGGAAATTATAATGCACTTGAGCAACATTCATTCTGGTTGAACTCTGACATATGGGGTATAAATTTCATGGGACTCTTTCCTTCCTCTTTCGGTTATACTTACATTCTTGTTGCTGTAGTTTATATATCCAAATGGGTAGAGGCATTGGCTACAAGGACTAATGATCATTAGATTTGTCCTGAAATCCCCTTGAAAGATGTGAATTTCACTAGGTTTGTGACCCTGGGGCTGTCATTAGTGATGGTGGTAGCCACTTCTGTAACAAACCATTTGAGGCCTTAATGAAAGAAGTATAATGTCACACAGTAGAGTGGCAACTCCATATCATCCCCAAACTTCTGGACAAGTTGAGTTCAGCAATTGAGATCAAGAATATTTTGGAGAAACTGTAAATCCGACTTGGAGAGATTCAGCACTACGACTTAATGATGCACTCCTTGGGCATATAGGACGGCTTCTAAAACCCCATAGGATTGAGCCCTTCTGGAAGAGACTTGTGTTTGGGAAGGCTTATCACCTACCAATGGAACTTGGGCCAAGAGCATCCTGGGCAATTAAAAAGTTCAAATTTGATCTCCCCGAGGGAAGTTCCAAAATGTTAAGGGAAAAAATCAGTTCAAATGTATTGGACGACCTAAGGAATGAAGCTTATGAGAACTGCTAAATATACAAAGATAAGACAGAACGCTTTCATGACAAGGCCATTCTAAGAAAAGATTCAAGCCAGGTATGAAAGTTTTGTTATATGACTAGCGTTTGCGTCTCTTTCAGGGTAAATATGAAATCTAGATGAGGTTGGGCCGTTCAAGGTGCTTCAAGTTTTCCCTCATGGAAGTATTCAAGTTGGACCTAAGGGACGGACAACTTTAGAGGTGAATGGGCAGCGTTGAAACAATCTTGGATGATGTCTGGAAACACAACTGTGTGGACTACCTACATTTCACCACACCCTAACTTATTTCATACCAGGTTATGTTGTTTTTATTTAGTTAGAGTTGTTTCCTTTTTTTAATACATTATGTCTGCATATGTTTGCATTTTGTTTTAACTTTCTTCCAACATTTGAGGACAATGTTTCATTACAGTTTCGGGGTGTGGGATAAAACTGTAAAATTTTTGAGTCTTGTGTGGGATGAACACTTTTAGAATTTTTGAGTCTCCTTGTTGAATTTCAAGAGTATTTAGTGAAAAATTTTATTTTGCTTCTAATAAAGTTGTATATGCAATGTCATTGTTAGTAATTATTTGCTTAATATGTTGCCATGAAGTGTTTGCATTCAATTTCTGCCATACACACTGTCATGCAATTGGAATTTCAATTCCAAGAAGGTGCCATCTTAGATATCTTTAGAAGATTTATTGAGACTACCCTAGTGATCTAATTTAACCTATTCCATTCCTTGAGAGGGTTTTACTTGTTTCTACTCTTTACCAACTTCCAGATTCCTTTATGTTGATTATCATTATATTCATTTGGATACTCAGTACTATTTAATTTTTAAGGAATCTATGCCCCCTGCTTGTAGTTTGGAAAGATATACCACATTAACTTATAATGTAAACAGGTCTATGTGTTATTTCTCAGCATCATTGGAAGAAAGTTCTGAAGGGTGTTCACCACTCCTTTTGCTGTGTGCTTCCTTTCCAATTTGCATCCAAACACTTAAGCCTTTCTTTCCATCACCCACATCACTCCTACCCTTGTATTTTAGATCTCCCATACCATCCCTTGTTAGCCGTACCCTATAGCTGGAGAACATGTCAAGTTTTAGGCAAAATGAAGAAGCAAGGATGGGACTTATACCAAACAATGGAGAGAATCAGTGTGTTAGTGCGATTAAGGAGTAAGGCGAAAGACGCCAAATTCGTTTAAAAAATAACAAAAACGAACATGTTCTTGATCAAAGTTCAAATTTGAGTTCAATGAAGCACAGGTCATTACCTTTGAAGATTCACAAATTGTAGCCATTTACCTTGCCAGCAAGAACTCTTGGCATGTTCTTGAGTTCTTAGTTTTCATTTCCCTTCTTTTTACATAACCCCTTCCCCAAGGCCTAACATTACAAGCTTGATTAAGACCTAAGACTTGATTCTTGGGGAAGTCCGGTTAATAGATCCTGATTTATCAATGTGCTCTTTTTCTATGTTCTTAGCATTTGATTTCCTTTCATAAGATCTTATTTCCAAAAATCGTTCTTTTGTTTTATGATTATTTCATATGTGAAATCTTTTTCCTTTTACATAATGTCACTCACATATGCTTGTTGAGAAACTAAACCCTAGGTTCTTTGTGAAGATTTGCAGGGCGATACCCGTTGAGACCTAGAGTTGAGGCGATTATCTATGTATTCATACGTGACTTCAATGCTGGAATTCTTTTTGCAGTGGCAATACACTATACACCCTGGTGTGAACCTAGAAGTGGCATACCATTAGTTTTGAAAGTGTGATTGTGGTGCAATGGCTGTTCCTTTAGTTTTTTAAAAGTGATTCTTTAACTATTAGTTGTCTTGAGAATTTGTTGATGTTTGTGGGAGTCATCATTTAAACCCTCAGGAGACACAATTCCTCCTACTAAGGACACCTAAGAGGTTTAAAGGCTTATTGCATATGCTCAATGCAATCGTGTCATATTACGAAAATAGTGTAATAAGTTTCTTTTCTGTATTCCGTTTTATGTTGTTTTAGTTCTAGTTTTGTTGAGGAGCAGACCAAAATATTAGGTTTGGGGTATTGATCAATGCATAACTTTTGTATAATTTTGTAGTACTCTACCCTATTGTTTGTTTCTTTTTTTAGGTAAAACTTCTGCTTTTAATCCATTTTGTGTTTGTTATTTTCAGTTCATTGAGCTCTAGGTACCACTTGAGGCATTTAAAAGCAAAATGAGAGCAAAAACGTGCAAACTGGAGGGCTAGCGTTAGAAATTCATTTCGGGGCCTATCTTTCTTTCATCTGAACTTGGATTGGGCCAATCTTGTGTGGTTGGATCGATTACATTCTTAAACCTAAAACTGGACAACTTAAACTCGACATTTGGGTGATTCCAAGCCCAAATTGGAGACCTATAAATTTACACATCATGCTGACTTGCAGATGAGCTCATTGCTTGCTTGGTCATGTTCAACATGAGGATGAGCTATTGGTTTCTGAATGGAAGCTTGGTCATGATGACATGAGGATGAGCTATGGTTGCATGGTGGAATTTGTTGGTGAAATGCAACAACCATTTTCTAATTATCTAATGCAAGTGTGTTAGGTCATTGCTATATTGAATTAGATTTATCACTCCCCTCTCCCTATAAATACCACTCCATTCCACCATTCAACACACACAAAAATCCTGGAATTCATAATCTCTCTCTTCAATTCCTCACAGACCACTCATCCAAGCACAATCCCTCTGAAACCTTCATCAACCACGAGCCTCATACACTTCTCCCCAGATCACTCCATCCTCCACCATCCCATCAATTCCCAAACACAATTCACACCATCTACACTCACTCTTCATCTCCTGGTTGCAACATACATGGTGGAAGCCTGTGAGCTCTCAAAACAACATAAATCGTTCTTCACGGGTTTTTCCTTCTCTCCATGTTTATTATGATTCAAATGTATTTTCCATTAATGGAGTGTAACTATTTGGAATAACTAGGGTTTCGATGTAACCTTGACAAGACAATTTCATGTTTTCAAGTTAATGTTATCCTTTGTTGATTACTTCTAATTTTCTGGTCTCATTCACTTGTTTCTTAGTTGAATCTTTATGCATGTTTAAATAACTGGCCACTATGAACACATGTATGTTGGTTATCTAGTTCAAGTTTACATAAACACCATATGACTCTTGAAACGATTAGTGAATGAGTGGGTAATGCATTTAGGACAAACACCATGTTTAAATGTTTACTTGGTTCCTTTGTGTTCTTCTTAAGCTTAATGGATTTAGATTCATAGCTTAGACTAAACACCATAGCTAAGTTGTGTTTTTAAGTACTTGATTAAAACCAAACACCATATGGATAATCATTACATAAGAAAGAACGAACCCCAGAAATTGTAATCAACTTAGGTGATTGTTAACTTGTAGCTTAAAATTGGATTGTCATGGTGAAGTTGAAACCCTAGTGCTTGTCTCCTTTGTCTCTCAACTTTCTAAAACATCTACTTGCTTGGTCACTTGCTACTTTGCATTTCCTTTTTGCAGTTTTCATTCCAACAAACTCAAAACAACTTCATTAAATTCCTCGTTTCATTTTCGGGATTACTTGTGAGTCTAAGTAGTAGTATTAAGTGTCTTTCATCCAAGTCTCTCCTGGAAAGACCTCGTGCTTGCATTCCTATACTATAATTGGTTCGTGCACTTGCGAGAAATAGATAGAGTAAAATCTATCCAACACTCAAGTCCTCTAGCACACAAATTTCCCCAAGGTTGAAATTGGAGCTCTGATACCACTTGTTGTGCAAGAAGCGTCAACCAAGTGTGAGTGAAAATAAACCACAATTGGCAAGAGATGAAATAAGGAATACAAAACAACACCAACAAGAACACCAAGATTTATACTGGTTCAAGCAATGCCTACATCCAATTTGGAGGGCAAGAGTATTCCACTATAATCAATGAGAACATACAATAGCGTTTATCACTCAATTTCCCAAAGACCAAAATAACCCAAGCTCACACATTTACATTCTGAAGAAAACTAAAATACAAAGCAAAGACAACTTGAGAGTATTTTCTTCTCTCCCCCAATGGCTTATTGTCTCTTTCTTCTCCCTTCTCATCTCATTTATCGCTGCCATACTTTCTCTATTTATTGAGAAGCAAATGGGTGAAGGCCAACTGATCAAATTATGAGGCCAACTATGAAGTCAGAAAGCCAACGATATTTGCATGGCTTTTGTCTCCCATGTGCTCCCATTTTCTGCCAAAGCTCGATATTCCTTGCAGCTGTCAATATTCTCCTGCAAAGCTCCTGCCTCCACTCAGAGCATCCTCCCACATGACAACACAAAGTTCTTTTGGTGCAAGTTGAGCCACAATCAACGAGTTCATCCTTGGCAAGGCCACCAGTGGGACCAAACGCAAAGGAGGAATGCAGGGAGGACCGTGTCATTCCCATCGGCAAGGTTTTACATTCCTCTGGGCGCAAATAGCGCTTACATTCCTCTCCTTCATATGGTGCGGCAACTAACGGAGGGGAATTTTCGAATCGCCAAACTTTCCCTGAGCTCTAAAACTTCCTAAACCAAACCTCCGATCGCAGGCATGTTCTAGAGTATGCTCTCCACAAAATAATCCTCACCCCTTGACGATCCAGAAGGCCACACCCTTCAAAATTCGCTAGGACAAGTTTACAACTGCGCATGGAGGCTCACCAAAAAATCCTTCCTTCCAACTTATCCATGCCGAAGCTTTGAAGGACCAGCTCCAAACTCTTGCCGCACTTCAAAGAAGGATAGAAAAGCTCAAGTCAAAAAACCTTGGCCTACCTGCCAAAGGCACCAAAACTCATGGCATCGCAAGGCGCCCTTCCAAGCTCACCCTTGCTGACGGCAAGGTCGGAAAACAACCTCACAACGTGCTCGCAAGCTGCTGCCAGCCCAACGTCGAAGGATGAAGAGGGACGGGGCCAAAGGACGAAAGAGACACGGCCGAAGATGTTAAAGCCAAGTCGCCACGTGGTAACTGGGTCCCGCGCTTCATTTAATGAAATAGTGCTTCTGACCACGGCAGAAGACCCATACTCACGTAAGGGCATTAATCAGCCAAGAAAGGGGGAAGTGATTGGAGTCAAGGTCTGGTGAGAGAAATCAGAGTGTTTAGGCTCAAACTCACAACTTGAGGGGTTAGTTCACCAACCATCAAACCAGAACATTAAATGCGTCCCATGACCGAGGCGCAGACCCAGCGGTAAAGGTGGCGGTTGGGATTTATGGGGTCACACCACCATGCTTCACGATCCCAAATGCCGATTTGACCACCCACTTGCTCTAATAAGGCCCATCATGCAGATTTTCGAGCCTCGATTACTCCTCCAAGAGCTCCTCCTATGAATACCAAGCTCATACTACATTCAAAGGGTTCAAACACCAAACCAAAGCCTCCCACGGAGCAATTATATTTTCCTGTAATGCACTTTCAATATTTTTACTTGCTTTTCCTAGGAGTAGTGTTAGATTGTAAGGAAAATCCGTTCATCAATATATCATACGACCCTTGATTTTCAAGGCGTCGGAGCACCATCTCTGTTGATCTTTCATTCACCCCATATATCATACGACCGTCCCTCCTTGAGCACCGCGCCGGAGCACCACCCAAAATCCACCATCGATACCACCACTAAACGACCTTGTAGCTCAGGCCGGTGAACCTAACGGCCGAGATGAGAATCCTCTCTCGGCCACAATCGTTTGATTAGGAGTCAAACTGAACGGGCGCACCACTAACCATTCCGTCCACATCACCATCTCAACGCACGTGAGACCGTCCTGGCACGCCCGCGGCACAACCGCACGCATCCGAGAAGAAGAAAGCCACGTGTTAACTCATGGTGGAAACTAGGGCACGGGAAGCTCAAGAGATAAACGTGGAAATGACTTCGGAGAACTCCTGAGTCCACCTCACCAATCACTATCGCCGGAGACCGAACATGCGTTCAGACTCGGCCAACGTCCAGTGACGACGGATCGCACGGCCGAGTCCATGCAGGAACAAGCGGTGGTAGAGGGTCTGATGTCTCAGCGGGCCTCACAGATAGAGACATCCTTTATGGCCGCATGGAAAGATTTTCCTCGAACTGTAGACGCTTTTCAGGAGGAGAGGATGCCGGCAACCTCGACCGCAACACCTCCTAGAGCCGCAGAGAAGCCAAGGCGCGAAAGGATCGAGCCTTGGCGAAAGGAGCAGCCTGGCGCCTCGGCCGCATCCAAGCGTCAAGGCTGCGGCCAGCGTTCTACGCCGCCCTGCCCCAGAAAGAGCGTACGGCCCACTCCATGCTTTGGCCGTATCATTGGGAAAAAATAACCTCACGTATTCCGCGGACCAAGCGAACTCGGCCCGGCCTGGTCCAACCACAAACATCGTCACAAGAGCACGGCCGGAGTAGTGTGACCGTTGCACCACCTTCACAGGCATCCAGGTTCGGCCATACCAGATGGCAGCACAGACACGCTCAGTGTTCACCGCCCAAAATGATACGATCCGGCGGAGTTCAGGGGCCACACCACTACGGGCAGGTGGACCACGCCCACCCTAATCGAAACCACAAGTGCTTACCTAGTGCAGCCCGGCTTGGTGACAACGGCCGAGCCCCTTGCCCGAACGGCCCAGCCGATGAAACCACGGACGACACGGGCGAGGTCCGCGGCCGTTGCGGCTCAAGAAGTTCAGCGTATGACCAAGGACGGCTTAGTCTAAAGGCGGCTGGGGGCACCAGGGTACACTAAGCCGTGTCCATCAGGAAAGCCCAAGGCTTGGCACGACTCGCTCCCTAAGGTTTTTTGGGCACGCCGCACACGGAAACACTCGGCCACTGGCCCATCTCCTTATGTTTGACCTCAGCCATGACACTCATAAACTAATGGAGCTAAAGGTTCGATTTCTTGGAGTTTCCAGCGACTTAGGCAGAAGGTGAAGAACTACACGCGAACCATGCCCCTCAGTCTAGAAAGTTTAGAAAAGTCAAGACTGACGCTTACAATTCGGTGCAAGCTCAGGAAAAAATGGCACCGAGGACCTACAACAAAGAAGTCAAAAAGGAGAAAAGGGGGAAATAGGTGAACGGGCTAAACAAACGGTGCGGCCGGTATAAAAAGAAAAGCGTACATTCAATCGTTTGGAGAAGAAGGCCCACGCTTTGTATTTAATTAAAAGATCATTGTTTCTTTTATAGGAAAAAAAGAGAACGGCCAAGCATGGCCGATCAGAAAATATATACATATATTTGTATGTGTTTATGTACAAAAGGAAAATATTTAATTATTACATCCCAATATCTTTAAACGGCCGCCCACCTAGAAGCCCTCGCTTAGCGTTCCCGAGACCGGGCAGGTGACCTTCCTCCGGGCGATGCCTCCACCTGTCCATATCCGCCAGCCACTGCGCTTTGAGCAGCTTCGTTCGGCCAAGCGCCTTCTCTTCTCCACCGCGTCTTTAGAAGTTGCTTGGCCAAGGATCTCAATTCCACGCCTGTCGCCGCCACCTGGTTTCGGCGCTTGAGGATAAGCTCTCGACGGGCCTGGAGCTCGGCGATCTGGGCCTCAACTGCGCAAGCTCCTCGTCTCCCTCTGAAGTGTGAGTTCGTTCTTTTTAGGAGGGCCATGGCAGGTTGGGTCTGTTGTTTGATCTCCACCAGCTCCTCGTTCAGCGAGCACCCCTCGGACATCTTTATCCCGACCTCTATATACATGTTGATCATTTCTTCGCCCTCCTCAGGGCGAGCCTCCAGTTCGTCCAGCGGGCGACCCCATGAGCAGGGAATTACTGGAGTTGCTCGATCGTGGCCTGGAGTCCTCGTCCAAGGGGACGGCCGACAGCCGACTTCCTCCTTCCTCGTGAAGCTGGCTGGCAGGACCCAGCCCGGATTTCCTCGGAAACCGGGCCGAGTGCGTCTAAATCCGTCACCCGCAGATGCCAGGCCCACTTGCTAATAACCGAGACTTTCTACCAAAATTTTGGCAGAGTCTCCCCTGAAACAGGACATATCCCAAAATTTTAACCTGTTGAAACACAGTTTTACATCCCAACAGCCAGCATGCATTACACAATACATAGCGTTTACAAACCATGGCCTCCGGCCTCAAAATACCAATTTCTAACTGGGCAATAACAGAGCATCTAACAGAATTCAAAGAAAATACAAGTGGGAAGGAAGTTTAACAATTTAACATAGCACAGAGGCCCTGAGAAGGCTCAAGTGTGAAGCTACGTTAAAAAGGAGCACAAAACACGGCACTGCGGCTCGTTCCAAGTCAACTCCTGGTGTGGGCGCAAAAACAGAAAATTGTGAGTGGACAAAACAAAGTTTAGTTCAATTCAAACCAAAGTAGTATAACCCCACCATTAGAAACCATGCACGAAACCAATGCATTAAATACATCATAATCATATATATATAGTTTGCTCAAACCCGAGCTAAATCTGAAATCCAGTGAAACTATCAAATCAACCCATCCAAATCTTTCCATATAAATCTCAAAATAAACTCTCGAAACACGTGCCCTCCTGGCACGACGAGCCGGGGAAGTATCCTCGCTCAAAAAACAAGAATAAATGTATAGCTATATATAAATATATAAGTATATAATAGAGATATAGTATAGGTATACGACACACATAATTGTACCGGGGAAACAATTGCAGAACTGGGGATTGTTTGACTAGCTCACGCTTATCCGGCCCTCAAACGTCCATGTGGCTAGGGATGAGTCGTCCCGCTGGGGAGCTGATCTCTCCCAGCATCGTACGGACGAAGAATAAGACCCGTACGCCTCGGGAACTGTCCTACGCGCAAGACTACCCAATCAAGGGTCTACGGTCGACATCCCGTCAAGGATGCCCGGCTCCTGACATTTCCAAATATATCATATTTCCATAATCACATTCCAAATCCAGGGGAGGTACACAGGGTAGTGCATATAGCACTACAACTGACTTCTATACTCACATATTTTCACATCTCATAAAACAACCCCGTACTTCCCACTCATAATCCGCAAAGATAGGTAACAATTTCTCAAATATCAATTTTATGTACTCAAGATACTTAGAATGTCAAAACCCAGAAAATATACCAATTACTTTCTGAACATAATAGTTTCACTTTAAAGCACAAATTGACTTTCAATAAATCCTTAAATTCTTATGCATGCAAATTCCAAGATAAAATCATGCTATTTATTTGAAAACAAAGTCCACTCACAAGTAGTCCCAAGTTGCGTGACCCTGAGAGGGTCCTACCTCCTGTGATGGCGGAGAGTCGATTACCTATTTTAGAATAGGAACACGATATTAAAATTCAACTCTTCAAAATAAGACTTTAAAATAAAATCCTAATTTTCGGAAGTTTCTAGTACGCACGAGGAACGAGACACTCCTAGGGTCCACCTAAGAGTTTCAAACGATGGAAAAGTCTTGGAAGACACTCGGTCACCGGACGGTCAAACTCACGATCGCGCGTTAACGTAGAAAATAAACTTTAAATCATTAAATCGGAACATGGGGCTCCGATTTCACCTACCCATGAATTCCTATACGATCCTAGGAATACCAGGAACAACATACGTGAAATTGGGTTTTAGTTTAACCGTCCAAACACATCAAACCCGAAAATCACAGATTATGTAAAATTCGTTTCGAGGCCCAAACGATATCTGCGAAATGAGATCCGTAAACTCCTACGCGCTCGTGACAACGTAAGGATCATTCTAGGATAAAATGTGGCCTCTACCCGGACTGCCCACGCGCCGCCCCACGCGCCGCCGCGTGTGGGTGGCTTGATCAATATTCCGGAGGCCGGAAAAACTTAGTATTTGGCTCCAAACTCCTATCCTAGGTAATACCCCTAATTTGGAGTCACTTTTGTTATTGGAAAATGGCCAAAAAGTGGCCGGAAGTGGCCCGAAACTTCAACTGAAAATCGGCTGAAGCTAAAGTTCGAAATTTAACATGTAAATTCTCAAAATTTCAGGAAACCCAACCAACAGGCAGATAGAGCACGAAAAATAGATGAATTTTCATACCTCACTCGTCCAATTCGGTGGAGAAACGAAGGAGAACGAAGGATTGCAAAATCTGTCAAAAACCAGAAAATTTTCTGGGTTTTTTTCTGGTGGCTGGGCGGCTCCGATGGCGGGGAGGAGGCGGCAGGTCCAGGCCAGTCAACTTGGCTTCGGAGGTGAGGGCTACGGTGGTCGGTGGTGGTGGCTGGGGTTTTGCAGGAGAGAGGGAGGGAGTTGACGGGAGAGAAAGAGAGATGCACGGGAGAGAAGAGAAATGAGAAAATAGAAAAGAAAAACTGGTTTTAATTAAAATTCAAGTTCCACTTATTTACAGTTTTGCCACTAAGGGTTTTTACCTCGTAACTTTTTCGTTACAACTCCAAATCGAGTCCACTACGTGTCTACGAACTCGGCTGATACGAAGCTTCCTAAAAACACCACTCGTTGCTCCAAACTCTCTTCGGATAAAAATTGACCCTTTTTCCCTTACTCGAGTGAAAAATTAGAAATTAAAATAAATTAAATTAAATCAATTAATTTATGAACTTATTTTGGGTCGGGGGTGTTACACTGGCATAGAGCTCTACAAGATCGTCGGAGGAGGTGGGTTCCTGTGAAGAACAAGGGTCAAGTGCAGAAGTGACAAGGTTAAAGGAAAGAAAGAATCAGAAGGCGCTAGAAGAGAAACTCAGCTGACGGCCGACCGTTCAAGGGAGGTCTGGTGACCGCAAGCTCGGTCACGACCGAGGACTCCTGAGATGAAGGCGGCTGGGTATGGAACACGCTGACCGAGGCAACTGGGGTCAGAGCTGGAGGTACCAAGGGGTAGGGGCTGGCGGCCAGCGCTGTTCACCTCGGCCAAAGGCTCCGAGTCACGGTCCCAGGAGCCGAGACGCTGGCTAGGCAGGCGCCGCGATGACCAAGGATGAAGGCAGGGGCAGTCTGGGGGCTGAGCACAAAAGAAACTTGTTGGTTAGGGTCTCGCATCAAAAAATCCAAAAGAAAACCAACTTGTGATAAAAGCCAGACACTTCCCCAGCGGATCACAATGCCGCTAGGACGGTGTGGGGTGACCGTGGGCGGTCGAGGAGGGGCCGCGGTGAAAGGGGAAGGAACAACCGTCCCCACCAATGACGCCTCGGTGGCCATTTCCTCACCGGCCGTCGTCTCCACAGCGGCCGCTTCACCGACCTGCGCCTCTCCATCCATTCGGCTCGCCACCGGCGCCTGTTCCACGGCCGCCTCACCGGCCAACGTCTCTCCACGGCCGCTCACCGACCGACGGCTCTGCAACGGTTCCTCACCGGCCGATGGCTCAACAGCGGCTGTTTCATCAGCTGACGCCTGGTAATGACTACCTCGGCATCTGATGCCTTTCCAGTGGTTGCCTGCGCGACCGACGCCCCCCGCGCAGCGACTTCGATGGTCGTCGCCAAACCCTGAAAAAGAAACCGAGTTATGAGTATGGGGGTGGCATAAGGCAGATGAAGAAGGGAGCAAATTGGGATGCACTTACGGATGAGGGGAGCTTCCTCCTAGTCCTCACCCTCTGGAGAGAACAACGAGGAGCCTTTTCCTCGGCGGCTCTGAGCGCCACCTCCGAGACCACGACACTTCCTTCGTGGGCGGCCTCAGCTGCCGTGGTTGAGCCGGGGGGAGACGGCACGGTCCGATGCGCCAAGGTCCTGGGCGCCGCTCTGGGCAGAGTAGGGCCGTGCAAGTCGCTTTCTTTGCCCTGCTAAACTTAGGGGGAGGGGGTCCATCTGCATTTGTCAGGGCTACCCTCACGGCGTCCTCACCGCGGCCGAGATGAATTCCCTCGTACCAGACCCTTCCATCCCTCGTCGTACGCATTGCGACGCATCCAAGGTGTCAGAGTAAGGAAGGTCATTCCCTTCTCGGAGTTGGAAGGAAATGCCAGCCACGCCATGCTGCCGGGCGACGTCGGCCCTCCAGGACAAGAGCCGGTTGGTTGACAGTGGAGGAAGAGGGGCCGCTGGATCAGGCCGAATTGTCGCGCCACACAATTAGGCAAATAAATTTAGACCCAGGCCGCAGTGAAGGTCGCGCGCAACTACGAAGGAGCCCAGATCTTCTTCAGGTCGTTCTCCGTCTCACCATCAGGAACGAAGGAGCCCAAGAAGGGAAGGGCCGGGAGAGGCAGACGCAGAATTGTGGGCCAGTCCTCTCGATTCGAGCCGTAGGAAAAACTTGTAGCAGAAGGCCGAGGTGTTATGCTTCCTGGGGGCCCGGGCGAAGGCGTTGGCCAACGGTTCGGTGTCGGCAATATTCACTACCCCCTGAGTTCTGGGAGTAGCTTGCAGCCAGAGCTGGAAGGCCCATAGTGGACCGCCGTGCTTGGGCTTCATCCCGTCGTGACAACGTCGTGAAGCGTACGGTAGATGTGACCAAGGAGGAATGGGCCAAGTGCTAGCCTCTCGCCCTATGCAAGATAATCAGCCAGATGGGCGAACTCCAAGGGTGACTTTGTTCACTTGGGTGCAGATACAAACTTGTACAGCCAGTGCAGCAGGAAGGCGGCGTGTTCAACTTCGCCGAGGGGCGATGGCGTCATCTTCGGCGCTGTCCTGGACGCCAAAGTTGTTGTAGAAGCTGGAGTAGTTGAGCATGTTCTTCGCCTTGCTCCCAGGCTATCTTGGCGGACTCGCGGGCCATACGGCCTTGAAGCTCCCTTCTGCCTCAGGAGCAACAAATGTGGCATTCACTTCTACGTCGAGGGAGAGAGGCCGACAGGGGCAGCCATGTCTAGAACGGTCGGCGTTATCATGCCGAACCGAAAATTCATCGTATTCATAACCGACGACCAGAAGCAGAGGGCCGCGGCCAAGAGTGACCGGTCCATGACGAGTGGCCAATCGAACAGCTTGATCAAGTGATAGATACCTTGATCCTTCCATTGCTGGCCGAAGAAATGCTCCATCCTCGGTAGCCATTTGTCCCAGTCCAGGGTCGAGGTTGGCCATTGGGGTTGCAACCTGGCAACGTTCCAGTCTTGGAAATCCCCCCCCATCAAAGGCCGAGAGGTCCACTAGATTGTTCTTCAAGTGAGCCACCAGCCTCTCTGGCATTCCACCGTCTATGGAGGGGCCGAGGATGTAGGAATCAGTGGCAGTGCCGTCATCATCGATCCAAGGCATGATAATGTTGGGTAGGACCGAGCCCTGGATTTCTCGGCAAATATCTTCGAACTCAGTCTGGAAGACTTGGGATCGAGCTTCAACAGATGTGGAGGTGCTGGAGGCCATCAAAAAACAGATCAAGGTTGGGTGTTTGGGAGAAAAGTGTGTAGGAAAAACAATGAACACGAAGAACACCGAGAGGAAACCCAGAAAATTCTAGGAACTTGTGGGCTTTTGGGAAGTCAAAATCCAAAGGTAAAAAGGAATCGTGTTTACAGGCAAGGTTCACTGGCAGACTTCGAGACTTAGGAACTTGGTAGGATTGAAGGATTGAGAGAGAACTTTGGCAAAGCTTGGCGTCTGAAGAATTCTGAGAGCGTAAGGAAAAATGGAGAAGTTTGAGCTTTTATATTGGCGCTCGAATACGAAATGAAAGGGCGTGGCTCCCTTGGGAACGTAACGGTCTGACAATGCACTCTAGTGCGCGATGACGCATCGAAACCCCAGAGGCCGTCGTTTCACTGACGAGATGAGGCGACGGCTCGCGCGAACCAAGGCAATGATGGCCTAAGTGACGTGCTTGCGTATTAAAAATGTCGGCTCGCGCATTTAAGGCACCAATTGTCAATCACGTCAGAAGAATACGAAGGGTCCATCCCTTGGAATCCATTCGGCCCCTACCCATGCCGAGATCGAAGATCCCGGGGGATGTGGGGGCAATGTTTGTGAGGCTCTAGTACTTCGCAAAGGCCCCTACCCATGCCTACCCATATTCGAGGCACTTCGCCCTCCTAAACACCGAGAGGAAAGCGGCAAAGGCATAATCATCTCAGCCTTGCAACCGGTATCACAGGCCTAGGCCGAAGGACGGAAGAGACAGGCCAAAGGACGGAAGAGACACGGCCGAAGATGTTAAAGCCAAGATCACCACGTGGTAACTGGATCCCGCGCTTCATTTAATGAAGTAGTGCTTCTGACCATAGCAAAAGACCTATAATTCACGTAAAGGCATTAATGAGCCAAGAAAGGGGGAAGTGATTGGAGTCAAGGTCTGGTGACAGAAATTAGAGTGTTTAGGCTCACAACTTGAGAGGTTAGTTCACCAACCATCAGAACAGGACATTAAATGCGTCCCCACGGCCGAGGCGCGGAACCCACGGTAAAGGTGGCGGCCGAGATTTACGGGGTCACACCACCATGCTTCACGATCCCAAATGCCGATTTGACCACCCACTTGCTCTAATAAGCCCCATCATGCAGATTTTCAGCCTCGATTACTCCTCCAAGAGCTCCTCCTATAAATACCAAGCTCATACTACATTCAAAGGGTTCAAACACCAAACCAAAGCCTCCTACGGAGCAAATTATATTTTCCTGTAATGCACTTTCAATATTTTTACTTGCTTTCCTAGGAGTAGTGTTAGATTGTAACGAAAATCCGTTCACCAATATATCATACGACCCTTGATTTTCAAAGCGCGGAGCACCATCAATACCACCACTAAACGGCCTTGTAGCTCAGGCTGTGAACCTAACGGCCGAGATCAGTTCCTCTCTGGGCCACAATCGTTTGATTAGGAGTCGTACTCAAACAGGTGCACCACTTAACCATTCCATCCATATCACCATCTTAACGCACGGTAGACCATGTTGGCACGCCCGCACAACCGCACCGCATTCAAAAGAAGGAAGCCACGTGTTAACGCACATCCCCTTGGCCCGGATCACCAGGCCGTGAGATTTGCGAAGCCAACAGAAGCTCACGACCTTGGATGACGGCGGCTGAATGAAAAAGGTGGACTCAGACAACGGCTCCTCCAGGAAATCTCCTTCGTCGAAATTGAGGGTTCCTGGCACCACAACCTTCTTCAGAGAGGGACTTGTCGAACGCAGGCCTCTCTAAACACTACGGATTTGCCGCCCCTAATCTCCAAACCCTAGCACTTATTTCTTATTTTTTGGACCTTTGCGAAGGCCCAGTGCCTGATGCCTGCTCTCCAAGTCCTTGTCGAAGCCCAAACTAAAGCTTCATAATGGCTGAACGGCAAGGCTCAAAGATGAAGACCCTTTTATATGGGCTCGCGCAATAATACCTTCCAACCCACCCTTGCTCCCTGCCTAGCCCAGGTACTCAGGACTTTGGGCTCCAAAAATAAAAAAATGAAGCCTTGCATACTACATTGCCTTCGGCATGTGCCTCCTAGGCAACATTTGCATTTATTGCCTTCAGCAATTTACTTGCGATGCGCAAATTTTATGTAAGCCTTGTGCCTTCGTCACCCCCGTGCCTAAACACATTGCCTTGCGACATGTAAGCTTTGTGTATTTGGCATCCCTTTTGCATTCGGCACCCTCGTGCCTAAGCACATCACCCCTGCGATATGCAAGCTTTGTGTATTTGGCATCCATTTACCTTGGGCACCGACGTGCCTAGCCACTTTCTCTTGCGACATGCAAGTTTTATACCTTCGGCACCCTCGTGCCTAAGCACAACGCCTGCGACATGCAAACTTTGTGTATTTGGCATCCATTTGCCTTGGGCACTGTCGTGCCTAGCCACCTTCTCTTGTGACATGCAAGTTTTATACCTTCGGCACCCTCGTGCCTAGCCATATCACCCTCCGACATGCAAACCTTACACCTTCGGCACCCTCGTGCCTAGCCACATCGCCTGCGACACGCAAGCTTTACACCTTTGGCACCCTTGTGCCTAGGCACATCGCCTTGCGACATGCGTCTTACGCCTTCGACACCTACGTTCCATTTGGCACCTTTGGATAGCAAAAACGGGACTTGTAAACCACTTGGCTTTTTGTTGCAAGTTCCCTCCCTCCAATGTCCTTCTTACCCGGGGACTAGGGGACTATGGGCAGTGCACTATGCAGCTTGGAAGATGAACTATGGTGTTGCTTGGCCAGTGCACTTAAAACTACAAGTCCCCAATCAAGAAGTACCTTCTTACTCGCAAACTTGGGGGACTACTGTTGACATTGTAACTAACCGAGCAACTAGCTAAGAAATATCAGCCACTTGCCATGCTTTGAGAGGTCATCACCTTAGCCAAAGAAATCTTACCACAAGTAACAACTCTAAGCAAGGTAAGGAATCCCACATTGGAAGACTACAAGAGGTGGAGACTCCCCCTCACCTATAAAGGAAGACTGCTCTCTTCTTAGAAAGGGATCCTAAACTGGGCTGGGCTTCTCACATGTTACCTTTATATTTGGGTCCAACCCCATGTACAAATGTAAATATACATTATTATAATAATGAGAACATATCTCTCCTTGGACATAGCCCATTCATTAAGGGTGAACCACGTATATCTCGTCTTCTGTATATTTATCGTTTGCCCAAATCTTCACACACATGCTGAAGGTCCTCACCTTCAGCCATCATCCATCACACCTCATCACTAAGTTGGACTCAATCTTGGCTGAACCATTTTGAGCATCTATACTAGTAATAAGTTATAGGTTCATCCAGGAGAAAGATACTGTTAAAATAATAATATTAAATAGATCCAAGCCTGGATAGATTTAACTTTGACTGTAGTTACCTTTGTTAAGATATTTGTTGTTTAACAAGAAGCAGTGTCAGTTATCATTAGGATTGAATTTATTGACAAATTGATAATTGAAGACTGCCAAATCTGTCACAAATGAGCATTTAGTGTCTCCGAATGCTACGAAATTCCATGTCCCCAAACCCGAATTAATCTGAAGACAAGCCTTCTGTTCTGTCCACAAGAATCAATAGAAGGGGACTGGATTTACTCTTGCATCCACCAGCCTTCTGTCCTTTGGTTTTATTTTTAGGGTTGAACTTGAAGTGGAAGAAGAAGAAGGGGAAAGGGCAACCATGGAATGATAGAGGGAGTGTTCTTAAAAAGTTTGGTGGCGGGTGGGGTGAGAAAATAGGACTCAATTTGGGAGTGAGAATATATAGAACATCAGACATAAAGAAATACTTCAAGTTTCTATCTAAATGAAAATGCTTGGGCACAAGTAACTTACAAAGTTGTTACAACTCAACCCGAAACTACAGTTATAACCTTATCATATTACAAATAGCTGATAATTATCAAAGCCTGGCAGTAGCCTCCTGTACAGCCATGAAAAGTGGGAGACACAAGAGAAAAAAAAAACAAATGTGGGAGACGAATTATTTGGGATTTTATCCACAAAAGGTAAAAAAAGAGTAAATTTATGGACAGCCATTATATGGGTTCGTCATTTATTGACGGATTATTAGTTGTTTTTAATTGCCGTTGCCCTATTCGAATCTGGGTTCAGGATTGGACCTGCTTATAGTCCTATATATATTGGAAGGAAAGGAACTCATTCACACAGAAATCACAAAACCCTAGCCCACATCACTCCAAGAAACGCATTGGAGAATCCATTATCACTGCTACTCAAAGTCCCAGAGAAACCATAACCAGCCTACGTACTCCTTTTCTTTCCTTTCCAAGAAACCAAGAAATATTTCATCTTTAGCCTTCTCTTCTCAGCAAAGTCCAAGAGGAAACTACACGTACTTATATATGGCACCTTGTGAGTATGTTGATGTTCCAATTGGATTTAAGTTTCGTCCAAGCGATGATGAGTTATTGAGGTATTATCTTCTTAACAAGGTTTCTGGCACACCATTTAAGTATAGCAACGTTGTGCCAAAATTCAATCTTTATGGTAAGAAAGAGCCATGGGATATATGGAATGATTTCGGTGGACAAAACTTAGAAAAGAGTGAAGACCTCTATTTCTTCACCAAATTGAAGTTAGTTACCGGCAAGGGTTCTCGCGTGGCTTGAACGATAGGGAATGGAACTTGGAAAGGTGAGGCAGAGGGACCACGGTCCGTGATCCTGCTAAAAAGGATACGCCTTTAGGTCTGTGTAAAAGGTTTCGTTATGAGAATGATAAATCTGATCAACATGGGTGCTAGATTATGCACGAGTACAGCCTGCACCCTTCATTGGTGAAGCCCAAGTCAAATTCAGATACTTGTGGGGGTGATGGTAAATACGTGCTCTGTCGATTTCGGAAGAATGATAGAAAGAGGAAGTTATCAGAGAATGATGGCGTCGGTGGTCATGCTCTAGTACTACAATCCCCTACCAAGATTCTAAGGCAACTAGAGAGCAGTGATGAAGTCGTATTAGGTGCTAACTGTACTCCAATTTCTTAGACTTCTGAGGTTACAAATCATTATAATCAACAACCGGAGCAGACTACCACTGCGAATGCTTACTTGCCAATGGATCAGCCACACTACTTTCTTACAGATTACCCAACTATGGCCTCTGCATCAACTAGTCCTCCACCATCTCTCCCTCAGCCAGACTATGGCTTTGAGCTAATTAGTGACACTGATCCTTGTGCTGGTTTTAATTATGACCTCAGCCAATTTCTAGATTCTGATGATGTTGATGCCTTGATGAAGGATCTCTCAAATTTGGATAACATCCAACCACTTACAGCACAACCATTGGGAGGAGGATCACATCCATATCCATTCATAATCGAGGAGTCTGCAGTTGATGAAGGCTCGGTCAATATTAATATTGGATTTGGGATATCATCAGAAGATCAAACAGGTGGTGAGCTTGGTCCTGGAAATGTTCAACTCAATGTGTCAGGCTTCCCGGTTCATGATGATGAGATGCTCGATTTCCTGAACCGTGCTAGTTTTGATGATCTGGTGGACATGATCCAGTTTGATGATAATGATGATGAACTGCAAGCTTTTGCAACGTCACAGTCAGTTATGGGAATGGAGAGCACTACCACTGCTACTACGTACCAGTGATGTGAAAATGTAGATTAGACTTACTAGTTAATGTCCACGTTCGTGAGATCAATACAAATTACAATACTGTTCTTTTGCTGCAATTAATGATTATCTGTATTTACTTATTTGTTTCCATATTTGGCTGAAATTGTGTTGTTTGTTTCTACAAGAAATATTAAAAAAAAATATCCAATTCTTTCCAAACAAAACAACAAAGATATCGATGTTGTGCATCTTTTTCCTCATTGTTTTCTAGATGTCCTGCGTTTTAGTTGCTCTGATCACATCCCTATTACTTTACAGGAGATCATTAAAGTTCAACAGCCGCTCGCAATTGGTAAAGGAATATCAACAACTGTCAAAATATAAGGAGTTTTGTTGATGCCAAAAAGTGGTTTGGGACTTTCAAGGGTTAACTTAGTAATTTTTGCCTTCGGTATCTTTGATGCCTCGGTAGGGAGCATGACCTGCAAAATAGGGAAACGCTCGGTAAGGCCTAGGGCACCGGTGTAGTACCGGCCGAAGGCTCTCCGATGCTTAAGTAAATTTGGGATTAGGAAGTTTTACCTGCAGTTCAATTAAGCAGTATGCCGATCGTTCTGATTACCTCTATTTTGGGGTGGTTGCCCTCTTTTATAGGTGTTCACACCACTTTTGCAAAGCCCAAGGGAGGTGTCGTATAGTAGTGTAGCTGGAAGTCCGAGTGTCGTATCCACAGAGAGCGGTGTAAAGATAACAGAGCTGAAAAAAAAAATTATGAGTGAAAAGTAGATTTATGCAAGATTTGATTTCAAGAAAATTTAATTGATTAAAACACTAAGGCATTGGGTTTCCACTTTTAACATAACTTGTACCATTGGCAACAAACTATCAAAAAATAATCTTCATCAAAATTCTATTAATCTTTGGTAATTCTCTTCTCATTTAAAAGCATGAAAGTTTTTACTACACAATGGGAAAAACATGATTGAACCCATGAAATAGATTATCAAACATTCATCAATTAACTAAAAAGAAAACTACAAATTCCATTTGAACAAAAACTACAAATTCACATTAAAGCTTAAGTTTGGATCAAACTAATAAAAATTTCACACTTATATTAAAAGCTTTCTCCCTAGCTAGTTCCCCATAATAAAATAAAACTAAAAACAGAAATTAAAACTTAGAAAGATGGAGGGAAGAGAGAAAGCTCAAGAGTTGTGGAACTTGGTGTGTTTTTACAATGCCGTAACTCCTCCTATTTATAGGAGGATGGGAACAATTCTAAATTCATCAAATCCCTCTATTCATGAATTTAATATGTCTTCCACTTGCCATCAAACCAATTGCCAACTTGCTTCCTTTACTTAATTCATTGTGATGATGACTCCTTCTTCTCTTTGTCGGGTATCACTCTTGAATTTCTCCACTCTCTTCACTTGCTTCTTTGCTCCAAGCTTTTATCATTTCAAATAAGCATCCCATCATTTTCAAATATATTCCTTAATCTTGGCCTACTTCCTTGACCTTGGCTTTCACAAAAATCTTTATTTTTGTCTTCTTATCATTTAATCCATCTCATCTCTCGTGTCTTCTCATAAAAACTGCAGCAACTTTTCTCAAATTGTAGCTAGATAACAACTCAAGCATCATCATTCTTCTTTGCATTCATTGGTTGCAAGTAGTCAATTTGAACTTCTCCTTCATTGTTTATTCATTCTCTCTTTATTTCTTCAATGATGGAAGCTTGCATGCATGTCCTAGAGCATATTAATGCAATTGATTGCTTCTTCTTTGGTTTTGGCTTTGAACCACACGTTGTCTTGAGCATATTTCCTTGACCATGGCTGCACACATTTTCATTTTTCTTCTACCTTCTTTTTGCAACACATTACTTATTCCTCCTCCTCCTCATGCCATTGGTAGAAGACACTTAATATCTACAAACAACCACTCATTAAATATAAAAACAAGATTGGAAAAAAACAATATAAATACTCAAATAGATTTACATAAAACAAAAGAAAATACTAACAACTATAAATTGAAGGATAAAACTTGTATTAATTTTGTGCTCATGAATAGGCCTTGGGAGGTGTGTACTTTGTGTAGTTTTTCGATGTGGGACTGTGGATGTCGATTTTGAGGGTGCCACATGTCCAGGAAAGGAGGGCGTTGCCCTAATGAGAGCGATCGGTAGGCTGGGTGCCGAAGGCTACCCTGACCAGGCTCGATTTCTTCCACGTGTCCTGTCCTTATTGGCTGTTCATTTTGGGTATAAACAGGAGTCCCCCAAGTTCTTCCGAGAAATCTCGAATGGGGACTTGATTTGTTTTCTCTCGGCAGTCACGAGGTAGCTCCACCGTTCGACAGTTCGTCAAGAGGAGGTGCTTGGCCCTTTTCTCCGTGCCTGTTCGTTCAGAAGTCTTGCCTAGGAACTCAAGAGTCGCCACTGAGTGGGCTATCATTCGGTAGTTCTTGGCGCGTAGAACGGATTCCAATCGGCCTTGCCGATTGATTCCTGACTTGGGAAAATTTGATCATTTTCTCGCGACCTACGCCCTCGACGGGGTGTGATGGGAGAGAGCGACGCTTCGTCTTCTCGAGCGGTGCTATCATTCGGTAGTTCTTCGAGAGCCCTGATTCACTGCACGACACGTGGAGTGTCAAATCACTTTGAGCGGTGCCATTAATACACCATTTGGTTTCTCGAGGCGTACCGTTGCGACTTTTGCCCTATAAATAGGAGTGGCCTCTGAGGCAGAAATCACTTTGCATTTGTAAGTGAAGCGGAAGCTCTGTCCAGGCGAATCAAGGCGATTTCTGGCGTGACCAATCGGCACTTGAGGCGATTTCGGCGTGAGCGAACTGTAGTCGAAACTGTCCTTCTTTCCACAGCTCTAGCCAAGGTACCGTTCAACATCTTTTAAAGTTTTCTTTTACTACGCATACGTCCTTCCTTGGTTTGAACTAGACTAGAACTTTATGCAAGTGGGGTGTTGTTCGGTAGGCTAGTCACCATAGGTAGAGATGTAGGTATTCGGTGTTGTTCACTCCCAAAAAGTTTTCTATAAATATAAGAGAGGATGAACAGAATCAGGGACAATCAAACAACCAAAAAAAATCAGTCAAAAGACAAACACTCAAAATGATCACTTGATCCCAAAGAGCCTTCTAGCAAATTGAAACAACCAAAAGCTAGCTAAGCTACAAGAAAAGCCAGCTATTTCAGACTTAGAAGAAAGTCATTCAAAATGAGATTTTTTCTCGTTACAAATTTGGTTAAGCAAAACCAAAGCAAGCAGAGTTTGGGTTTTTCACAAATATGAAAACCTCAACAAATTTATGGAGAGCCATGACTGAAGCGGAACAGGTCCTAGGATTACAGTTCCAAGCTCGAGTCCAGCCACTTCTGCCCCTTTCAGACTGAAGAAATCCAAGTTCTGCCCGTTTAAAAGCCTTCCAGGGCTTGAAATAGATTAAAGCTCTGCCAAACTTAAGCTTTGGTATCGAATTTGCAGCTGAAGCCTAGCAGTTGAAGTTGTTAAAAGTCCAGTCCAACATAGGCATACTCAATCTAGCTCGGATCAGGAGCATCTACTCATACAGAAATGGAACCACAACCCTCTTTTTATCTTTTTGTAGTTAGTATTTCCCTTTTGAACTTTGTAGAGGAGAGCTCTGCCCTGAAAATAGATCACTCTTTTATCATTTATTCTGGCCAGGAACTACCAGTTTTATACCTGAAAAATTGTAAAAGTCCTCACCAATGTGAGGCAAGAAAAGAACTTTGATTTTTTGATTTTTAATATTTTATTCATATTTTAATCAATTTAAAATTTAAAAAAATTAAAAAATGTGGGACCCACAATGCCACGTAGGAAATTAAAGAGAGATCTAATAGAAACCCTAACGGCGGAACCACATTGCAAAAAATTTACAAACTAAGGGTACGTGATTGTTAAAATTGAAAAGATATGGACTAACATGCCTTAAGGGTACAACTTCAGGGTACCAAACTGTAATTAATGCAAAGAAATAAGCCATGTTTAGATCGAGTGACTTCCACTCCTAGAAAATATTTCAGACTGCCCAAATCTTTCATCTCAAATTCAGATGTTAAACGCTTCTGGAGTTTCTCGATTCTACAGTATCATCACTAGTCACAATCATATCATCAACATAAATAATCAACAAAGTCACCTTACCAGCCCTATGTTTAATGAATAGAGTATGATTAGTATTGGCCTGTTAGTAATCAAACTTCTTCATAGCTATAGTAAATCTGTCAAACCATGCCCGTGGAGATTGCTTTAACCCGTACAACGCCTTTTTTAATTTGCACACGTTCCCGTGCCACCGGTAACGCTATACCCTGGTGGAAGAATCATGTACACTTCTTCTTCTAGTTCACCATGTAAGAATGCATTTTTTTACATCAAATTGCCTCAGGGTCCAATCCAAGTTTACTACTAAGGACAACAAAACTCGCAGTATTCATCTTAGCCACAGGTGCAAAAGTATCATGATAATCAACTCCATATATATGAGTAAACCCTTTAGCTACTAATCTTGCCTTGTACCTCTCCACAGTACCATCTGCATTATATTTAATTGTAAACACCCATCTGCATCCTATAGGCTTCATTCCCTTTGGTAGATCAATAATGTCCCATGTATTATTTTTTCTGCAGCGCCTCCATTTCAATATTCATGGCTTCAGCCCACTTTGGATCATTAAATGCCTCCTCAATACGGGTTGGAATTTTAATACTATCCATTCTGGTCATAAAAGCTTTGTACTCAGGAGATAACCTTGATTAGACACATAATGGGCAATAGCATATCTTGCTTTGCCTTCTGGTGAGTAATGATCGAGGTGGAACCCCATGGTTCCTTCTAGGCGGTAAAACATAAGAATTATAAGTAGTATGAATAGAAGCACTTACCTTCAGGAATATCAAGGCGAGCTTGATTGGGTACTATTAGAGAAGCTTCATGGGGGGCATCAGTTAAAAGAGTAGGTTCAGCTGGTGTAGCGGTTCAGCTAGTGTAGCTTGCCGGTTTAGCCGGTTGGGCAGGGTTAAGTCGGTTCTTCACTTTGTATCAAACTATCCAATACTACTCCCCTTTGTAAATCTAGCCAGTTATGTCCTTCATTACTAGTCTCCCCCTGAAGGACATGCTCGGGTGTATAAGAGAGAAAAACATTTCATCCTCAATAAAGGTAATATCCATAGAGACATATAGACGTTGAGTTGCTGGATGATAGCATCGGTAGCCTTTCTGAATGAGGAGAAAAACCCAAACAGACATAGCGGAGAGCACAGGGGTCCAGCTTACTCCTCTGATTCTGATGGAGGTGAACATAGGCGATACAACCAAACACCTTTGAAGAGAGTAGTCATAGAAGAGGCAGAGATATGATGGGTCAGGACCTGCATAGGAGTTTGGAAATCCAAAACTCGTGAAGGTAGGCGATTCAAGAGATAGACTACATAGGTAACAGCATCCTTCCAGAACCGCTTTGGAACTGACGCACCAAGCAGGAGAGCATGGGCAGGCGCAAGGATCTGCCCATTTTTACGTTCTGCAACCCCATTCTGTTGTGGTGTTTGAGGGCAAGTAGTCTCATGGAGTACACCCTTAGTGTGAAAAAAATGGGATAACACCGAATTAACAAATTCTCCACCATTATCAAATCGAAAAACCTTGATAGGGAGCATAAATTGAGTCTGAATCATTTGATAGAAACGCTGAAAAATTTCAACCACATCACTTTTATTTTTCATCCCATATAACCACATCATACAAGTGCAATCATCCACAAATAACACAAACCAACAAACTCCCAAGGCTATAGAAACAGGGGAAGTTCCCCAAAACTTCAAAATGAACTAAATCAAATGGCATAAGCCATTTATTACAACTTGGAGGGTAGGATACTCGATGACTCTTAGCTAAAATACAAGTCTAACATTGGAAAGCAGACTCGTTTACACCACTAAATATGCTGGAAACAAATGTCGTAAATATCCAAAGGAGGCATGACCAAAATCGGCAATGTAGCAACCAAATCCGGCAATGTTGAGAAGTTTCAACGCTACCAGCACGAAGAACCCGACTAGTTGCCACATCATCCACATAATAAAGCCCCCCCTTTTTAGGTCTGGATATCTTGTAGTAAGACAAAAGACGGATACATCAAGGTACAACGCAATTTAATTGCTCAGTAACTTTCGGCATAGATAATAAATTATTAGACAAAGATGGAATCAGTAACACTTTGTCCAATGGTAATGCAGGTGTCAAGAGTATAGAACCAGCCCCCGTGGCAGGAGCAGCAACATTATTAGCAATCAGAACATGATCACGATCAGGCGGAAAAGTAGTAGAGAATAAAGCAGAATTATACGTCATATGGTCAGTAGCTCATGAATCAATAATCCAACTTGTATCACGTGTGTCATGGGCATGGAAAGCCTTGCCAAAGTTACCTGGAGGTGGAGGTGGAGGTGGAGGTGTTGGAGTGCTTGAGACCGTGGTTAAGGTCAGAGGAGGTGTAGCAGTAAGGTGGCTATGCATAGTGGTGGTGTCAGCCATAGAAGTGGGGGCAATAGCCATATGAGCTTTGCCGGTCAGTTGTTCCTTCTTTAAATGCCTCCGCTCCTTCTCCCAGTCTGGTACCCCATGCAATGCCCAACAGGTGTCGATAGTATGTCTCTTTTCACCACAATAATCACACTTTAGTTTATCTTTTTCTGCAGAAGTCAGGCGACGAGGAGAACAATAGAAGAGCCAGATCCTCAGGCCGAGAAACCAAAGCAGTGTTTTTGGAAGCAAACACAATAGTAGGTTCCCCAATCTTGTTGTCGGATCCAAGCATAGTAATCTGGCGTTGAGCCTCTCGACGGACCATAAAAAATACATTTTCGATACTTGGAACTTTATCACTCCGTAGAATATCACTGCGGACCTTGTCGTAAGTATCGTCAAGGCCAACCAAAAAATCATACACACGATCTGCCATAACAGCAACCTGAAAAGTCTTCATATCATCAGCACACTTCATCTGAAAAGGACTTCTCTTGTCCAATTCAAGCCAGATTGCCTTAAGTTCGGCAAAATAGGTAGAGACAGGACGACCCTCTTGCTTGAGACGGGTAGCTTAGCACCGCAGTTCATAGAGTTGGGATATATCAGAGCCATCATAAAACATCTGATTAACAGCATCCCAAATTTCCTTAGCAGTAGGTAGAGTATGAAACATATTCAACAAACTGGGTTCCATAGTTCGTAGCATCCAACTTTTCACAACAGCATTAGCAATTTTCCACTTCCCATATTTTGGGTCTTGGGCATATTCAGTGTCGCCAATCAGGTAACCCAATTTTCCTTGTGTAGTAGAATGGAGTTCGATCATCGAAGCCCATATCTCATAGTTCGATCCATTAAATTTGAATCCCATAGGTAGATTGGTAGACGATTCGGTATGAACAGTCACAATAGGAGTAGAAGAAGAAGATTCAGTGACATTTGACATGGTGATAGATGGCGGCGGTAGCAGAAGATTAGACGACGACAACAATAAAAGATATAAGATGGCACAGGTTTAGGTGTATAGGCTAGGTGCAGCGTAAATAGGTATTTTTCAGGATTAGGGTTTTGATGTCGTAGAGATTAATTCGGAACCCGCTCTAATACCAACTCAAAATAATTAGGGTTTAAACTGATATGTTTATTCTTCTCTCAAGGAGGAATATATATATACTGCATCCAGAGTGGGTACAAATAGGAAATAGGTACAAAATCTCCTAATTCTACTCAAATTAGATAATTAAAATAAAATATAAATTCTATTCCTAATAGGAACGTTGACTCACGCCAACAGATTTGTCCATGAACCGACTTTCTGGTGAAATTTCTCCGCACATCGCGGCTTTGGCATTTCTCAGTTCTTTGAACTTGTCCTATAACAATTTGATGGGACAGATTCCAAGAGACACTCAACTTCAGTTCTTTGATGAGTCTAGTTTTGTTGGGAATAAGCTTTGTGGACCTCCACTCAAAGAGAAGTGCGGCAGAAATGTGGCAATTGAGAAACACGGAGGAAGCCATTGGTTCTATATGGGCATGGGACTAGCTTTGTTCTTTGTGGGTTCCTAAATAGCATTGTATTGTACATGAAGAAATTTTATGGTGTAATTGTTGTTTGCAAATATTACGTACTATTAGATATATAGAGTGAACCTGTTGTGTTTTTCCTGCAATAAAGAATAAGGTCGGATGCTTTTATTGCAAGCGGAGTATGTAATCATCCCTTTGCTTCTTGTTTTTTCCCTTTTAGTATTTGTCCCTTATAAAATGTTGGTCTACTAATACTTTGCTTCTCAATATTGAAAGAGATCACCAAGTTTGAATCTCCTCATCGCTATTGATATTTAAAAATAAAATCATTTTATTCATTATAAAAATGGTAAAACATGTTTTTCATATGAATCAACATTGTGGGACCGAATTCTCTACAAATAATATAAGTCACCTTTTTTTTTCCCCACACACACATTACCAAGGTGTGATGGGGTTTGAACTTAAGACCATGATATGCAAGTCAATACCTTTTTCCACTTAGTTAGACATTGTTATCCTCTTAACACATCTATTTAACTGGGCCCAAAATATGAAAAATCAACACTTAATTACTGATTTCTTGACACTCAAACTAAGAGCAGATTTGGATTAAATTTTTTCAAAATGTCAGAATATTGAATTTTCAAAATTGAAACTACAAATTATATATATACTAAAACTCAGTTACTGTTCATAGATTGTAGCTTAGCAATAGTAAAATGGCGGTTTTGCCCCCGCTTAAGAGATGGTCAGCTTCCTTGAGCTGGCTTATGGATAGTGAATTGGCCTTTTTGCCCTCCAGCCCTTCTCTTTTCTTCGTTGGAGTCGCTGAGTGAGATGAGGAAAACCTCTTCTCCTTCATCGCTCTCTCTTTGAAAATGGTACTTAGGTGACGAGGGGTAAATTTAACTAAACAAACAGGACACAACAATCAAGAGAACACACAGAGCATGCCACAAGGTACCTGCAGCCCTAGAAGATTACTAGTGACAACTTAGGCACTCAGAAGGACCCATGGTAGCAGAGAAAAAGATTCTTACAAAGGACTAGGCAATCCACAAGGTACCTGCAGCCCTTGTCATCAACCGACTAGGCAATCCACTAAGTAGAAAAAGATTCTTACAAAGGAATACAAGCAAGCTCAAGCAAAATCTAGATCTATTTAGGAAGATGAGCTATACCTCCTTTGTGCAATCTTCTTCTCCAACTTAGCACAGCTTCAAACTCAGTTCTTCATGGCAATGGCAGCTCCTTCTCCAGCTCCTTCATCCCATGGTACTAGCTTGCAAGCTCCAACTCAAACCGAAACCAAAATTTGGATTCAAGGGAGAATGACCAATTTCTTCAAGAAACCATACTCTTGAAGAAATCAATCTTGAATCTAACCTAGATATAAATGAGAGAATTATTTAAATGGCTAGACGCAGATTCATGTTTCAAAAACAGTTTTTTAAAAAGAAATCAATTAGAAAAACTCATAGATGAAATATATGGTTTACTCTTGAGGAAGAAGAAGAGAAAGATAGCAAGCTAATCTTTCCAAAAATTCCACATACAAGAGACGGCTGCCAAATGAGGAATACCTCAACCTTTACAGACCAAGGATTCCCTTAGGTCAGAAAGACACATGGTAGCAGAGAGAGAAAAACGAATAGGACAAAACAGTTAGTTAACTAGCTGGAAATCCTACAGAGCAAGGATGACTAGTCATACGAGAAACAGATTTACTAGTCATCATTTTATGAAATCAATTTAATGCAATGATGCAATGCACAATTTACCTTTGTCAAATTGCATGAGCCTCCATAGGATAGATGATAGTTAAGAACACCAAGAATGCTATCCTTAATCTAGACTTGAGCCTGAAAAATACAATAATCCTATTACAAAAATTGTCAAGGGCAGCCAAAAAAATTAATCAAAATTCATACATTAACACTCTTCTCTCTTCCTTTCTGTCCCTCCGCTGCTCCGAAATTTCTTCATCTTTCTCATCGTTTCTTCCTCTTTCATACCATCGTTCTCTATTTTATCTCATCCTTTTTTTTCTTCGTTGGAGTCGCTGAGTGATAGGAGTAAAACCTCTTCTCCTTCATCGCTCTCTCTCTCTCTCTTCCTTTCCGTCCTCCGTTGCTCCGAAATTTCTTCATCTCTCTCATCGTTTCTTCCTCTTTCATTCCATCTTTCTTCGTTTTTGTTGTTCAGGTAATTTCTGGCTTTTGTTGTGTTTTGGGTTGTGTTTAATTTCAGGTTTTTGTTATTTATTTATTTATAATTGTTTTGGGTTGTGTTTGATTTATGGTTTTTGATGTTCAGGTAATTTCTCTTTTCTTAATTATGTTGTTTTCATTTTGATTGATTCATATGTTGATATATGTGTTTTCTTTTCCAATTTTTCTGTTTTTTTTTTTTTTTTTCTAAACCGTGTTTTTCTTTGATATTTTGCAGGGGTTCTTTTGTTGCTTTGGATAGAGCAGTTTGATTAGTGTTTTTAGTTCTGTTAAGCAAGAGGTGAGTTTCTAGGCTGAAATTGCAATTAATTGTTTTAAGTCATCAATTAACAATTGGTTGGTGTTAATTTGTTGTTGTAGTGATAGATTTAGATGTTTACAATATCTGAGCATGTTGGTGAATCCTTTGAGTGTTTTGACAATTGGGCTTTCTATTTTTGTTTTTTGATTTGCACATTGTTTAGTTTATAGAGTTTTTGTACAAGTAAAGAAAGCCTCTGGATTACAAGGTTGTAATTTGGTATGTATGCTTTTGCTGTTGTTTTTACTTTGAATTTTATCATTAGTTTTGTTTTCAATTGAGGATCCATATACATTAGCTATTGTTTTGTTTACAAAGGTTAGAACTAAAGAATCACTTTATAATATTTCAATTGATCTGCTACTTTTATTGGATTCTTGGGTATTTTTTTCCTTCTTATTTGACTTCCATATCATATTAGTACATCCACCATATAGACACATCTTTCATGCTCTATTTTTTGTTCGTCTTGCTTTAAAAAGTTTATTATTAAATTTTCTTGAGCATGGTTTTCTTTTGTTTATTGTAATAAAAATAAAATAAAATTATAAAAAAGGAGAAACTTTGGTAGATTGAATGATAGAGTAGAGAGCCAACTCACAAACCGACATTTGGTGGTGGAAAAGGGAAATTCCAAATGCAATACCTACGAATCTTGGGACTTTATTTGTCTTCTTAACACACTCTTCGTCTTGACATTCAATATTTTTCTATGTTTTCTTTAATTTTCTTATTTTGAATCACTTGCTGAGCAATGGGATTCCCAACTTTTTTCAAAACTGAAAATGGTTAATATAGGAAATGGAAGGAAAGGTGGAACGTTTTTTCCCCTTTTTTCTTTTCTTTTCTATTTCTGTGTTTAAGGAAAAGAAATTATTAACGTGTTGGATTTGGTGAGATTTTCTCTATAGCTCTTGGACATTTTAATTTTTATCTAAATTTTGATTCGTTTGAGTCAGCGTTTATTGGTGCCACGTATTTTACGGTTCTTTTGTGATTGAATGTGTGTGAAATTTTTTCTGTATTTGGCTTATGTTTTCTTTTATATCTAATTTTTTGCTGGCATTTCATAGCCATTGTTTAGTTGTAGTCTGATAAATGATGGGTATGGATACCAAATAATATTCCTGTGCTTTGTGGGAAAACAGATGAAAAGGAACAAAAAGTAAAAAAGGGAATCTAAGATTCAAAAACTTTTATGTTTTTATTCTCTGTTTTAGAAACACATGCTTTTGTCCACAACAAAAACAATCAATTCATTCAGCTGTTGATGGATTACTCTAAATTGTGTTTGTATAAAGGCATTTTCCATTGAAATTATGATTTAGATAAGTGGTATGATTGATTTTTCATTGAATTGATGAATTGAGTATATGTTATATTAAACATTTGACTATGGTTATGAACCGGACATGTTCAAGGTTTAGTATTTTTTAAATCAAATTAATGAACTTCGCATCTGTTATTCCATTTTTTTTTTGTTAACCAAAATTTTGTAATGTGCATTGTCGGATGACACTGATACTTAACAAGATAAGTGAGATTCTGTAATGAGTTTTTGAAATTCTCTGTTTTTCACTTTACAGGAAAAAAATGGAAAATTGTTGTTGATTCTATTAGTATAATTTTTTTAGGCACCGTGTTTCTGGGATTTTGTTGCTTGCTGAGTTTATTCTCTATGTTTTTCATTTTGAATCATTACAACTGAGGTATTCTAGCTATCTCAGCCTTTGATTGTTGCTTTTGATTGAATTGGTTGATAAACAAGAAGATAATTTGTTAGAATCTCTGTTGATAAATGAGTAATTGTTGATAACCTTTCTTTCCTTTTTCTTTCTTTTGTTGCATCAATTATAATAAAACTTCGATCCAATTTAAGAAAATGCACAAATTGGTTAATCAGATTCCATGAATTATGTGTGAATAACATGTAAATTCATAAAAACAAATGTATTAATTCATTAATCAATTATAATGAATAATGTTTAAGAAAAAAAAAACTGAGTAATTAGTTTTGACCAAAGGTTGGTATATTAAAGCTAATGAACTAATGAACCAAAAGTTGATGCATAAAAGCATGACCAATGTTGCTTTTCATATTTGATTTTCAAGTCTATTGATGTGTCAAAATAGTTAGGTTTAATGTATGCTAGGAATGTATCATTGATGGTGTGTCAAAATAGTTTGGTTTAATGTATGCTAGGAATGTCTCATTGGTTAAGTGTCAATAAAATCTTTGTTTTTGTTCTCAATTACTGTTTACGCCATGCTTGAACCCGAAGTATAAGATGTGATGATAATTGAAATCCATAGAGACCAATCCTGCTTCTGATATTTTATTTTCAACTAATTTGCTTAGGAAAAAAAAAAGGCATAATTTCATTGCTCACTATTGATTAAAGGTATCTACTTTTCTTTTGGTTGGGTGATACCTCTCTTAAAGATTTTATGAAAGCTAGCTGAGACTATATGTAATTCATAGTCTCAGGCTGCTCATTCTTACTAATCAAGAAATCTATAATCTAACAAACTAAATCACCAACTTTATCACAAACTTTTTAGAGTTAATAGCATACTCAAATATAACGGATCAGTTATATAATTAAGGATACACCATGTGTCAATATCTTTGCCTACGATTTTCTGACCTTGGTTGTAATTGACAGATACAATTTTTGCTGTTGATTTTGGCGAGAACCTTGGCTTTTGCTTGGGTAATTTCTCTCTCTCTCTCTCTCTCTCTCTCTCTCTCTCTATATATATATATATATATATATATATGAAAATTTGAAATTTTCAAAAGTAATTAGGTTAGAAGTTGCTGCTTTTAATGTGTTGTTACTTCGGTTTTTCTTAAATTTTATTTAGAGCATGTATGTATATATATATATATTAATCAGAATGTATATATAAGTCATGTGCTTTCAAACCATAATCACAAACAGAATCTGTATGTTTTTATTTTTTGCTTTTTTGATTATTCCTTGATTTCATTTTTTCGGTTGCATTTGTTATAGGTGTTGTCTAACTGCGTTTTCAACTGTATAATAGCTCTTCCCATTGTTGTTAGGCAACAGGTCAGTTTTCAATTCGTCTTCTGAAGAAGTCATGCATATCAACTGTAGAAAATTGGTTTTTGGATATTGTTTCATTTGAAAATTGTTATTTCTGTGGTTGTGATGTTCTTGCGTATATCTGGTTTGCTTGGTTAGGCTGCATAAATTGTGTTTAATTTGTTTTTAGATGTTGCGTATATCTGGTTTGCTTAATTAGGCTATAGATGTAATAAAAATATTATAAGTTAACTCATGCATGTTTTTTTTTTTTTCCCTTTCCCAGCTATCGATCTGTTGGTTGGAATTTGTAATTTTTGGATATCATGTCTAAAAGGATTGCAAAAACCAGAAAAAGGCTGAGAACACAGGAAACCCATATTTTTGCCACTTTCGAGTGGTACACAAATCTGTCATGAAAATGTTTGTTGCACTAATACTAAGCATAAGCATCAAGCCAAAAAAAATTCTGGAACCAGAGTTTCCAACAGAGCTTTCATAGTGCAGCAAGCTAGCACAAGTCAAACAACTAGAGAAGAGATTTCATTTGACATTTCTGAATCAGATGAATAGGGGTCAAGCATTTTATAAGAGGAAGAGGCAAAGTACGTTTTTTCCTTTTGTTAAATATTTATTTTAAACCCTATCTTTATATTACTCATGGCGTACATTTGTCTTATTTTTTTCTCTTTTTGCCCTATTCTACATTCCTTTCTTTGTAGGAATGATGGAACAATATGTGGATTTGGGAAATAAAAATTATAAGTGCATTTATTGTGGTGCACTTTTTTGGTTCAAAGAAGCTGTTAAAAAAGCAAATGCAGCCAATGAGCCTCTTTTTACTCTTTGTTGTCAACAAGGAAAGATCAAACTTCCGATTTCAAAGCCAACACCTCCTTTTTTAGAAAATTTACTTGATCCGAGTAAAGGCCCAAAAAGTTTGCTGTTTAGAGAGAATATCAGGGCCTATAATTCTATGTTTGCATTTACTTCAATGGGAGCCAATAAAGTTGATCACTCAATTAACAGTGGACCAGGTCCTTACATTTTTAAAATTAGTGGTCAAGTTCATCATTTAATGGGTTCTTTGTTACCCCTTGAAGGTGCATGTCCAAAATTTGCCCAGCTTTACATATATGACACCCATAATGAAACAATGAATCGCCTTAACGCTGTTAATTGTAAAGAAAAGAATGAAAAGCTTGATGAAGACATTGTTCAAGGTCTGATTAGGATGTTTGATGAATCAAATGAATTGGTAAAACTTTTTCGAACAGTCAGGGATAAATTTGAAAGAGGTTGTCTAACTTCTTTAAAACTGAGATTGTTGAGCCGACAGGCAGATGATAGTAAACAATATGAACAACCGACATGTGATGAAATTTGTGGTTTGGTTGTGGGAGATATAGGCCTTTTTGATTCGAATAGAGATATTGTTATAGAGTTGAAAGCTGGAGAGTTGAAACGAATCACAAAATTAAATCCAAAGTTCACGTCTTTGCAATATCCTATTCTTTTCCCTTATGGCGAAGATGGTTATAGACCTGATTTAAAATGGAGCAATGATTACAAAGGTCATGAGCCCAAAAGAGGAAGGGTGCCTATGAGAGCTTTCATAGCTTACCAGATTTCAGGAAAGAGGACCTTTATTGGATACATTGTTAAAAGGTGGAAGATTGTTCCAACAATTTTTAGTAGATTCTTATGCAACACTTGAAGAAGATCGATTGGATTACATTAGAAAAAATCAAACAAATTTGAGAAGTGAGATTTATAAAGGTATTTATGATGCAATTTCAAAGGGTGATAGTGATGCCAATAATGTGGGACAAAAAGTGATATTGCCTAGCTCATATAATGGAAGTACTAGATACATGCTTAATAACTATCAAGATGCTATGGCAATTTGTAGGCATTATGGTAATCCTGATTTGTTTATAACTTTCACATGCAATGTCAAATGGCCTGAAATTGTTAGAGAACTTGACAACAAGCCTGGATACAAAGGAGAGGATAGACCTGATCTAATTTCTAGAGTGTTTAAAATGAAGCTTGATGATATGATCAGTTATATCAAATCATGAAAAGTTTTTGGAGAAGTTGAGGCAGGTGAATTTTACAAACTCATAATTTCTGCTATCCTCAATTTCTAAGATATATATATTTTTTATGATAATAAAACTTATTTGGTTTTTGTGTGTGTATTTGTTCCCCTCATCACAACAGAAATTTGCACGATCAAGTTCCAAAAAAGAGGATTGCCTCATTGTCACATGTTGGTTTGGTTGAAAGAATGTTATAAATGCTTCTCAGCAGTAGATATAGATTCTATCATTTCTGCTGAATTACCAGACAAGGATGTGGATCCTATGCTTTATGACATTGTAAACCAATTTATGATCCAGGGTCCGTGCGGAGAAATCAATCGTAATTCTCCATGCATGCGGGGAGGTATGTGTTCTAAATCTTTTCCCAAACAATACAAGAGTGAATCAGTTTTTGAAAAAAAATGGTTTTCCTACATATAGGAGACGTGAAGATCCAACAAAATTTGTGTTAAAAAATGGAAGAAAGGTTGACAATAGCTTTGTGGTGCCTTACAATTCAGAACTATTATTGAGATACAACGCTCACATAAATGTTGAATCATGTTGCCAATCAATGCTTATAAAATATCTGTTTAAATACATAAACAAAGGTTCAGATAGAGCTAGAGTAGTTTTTCAAGACAAGCCAGAGGATGAGATATTAGCTTATCTTAATTGTAGATACATATCTCCATATGAAGCCGTTTGAAGATTGTTTCAATACCCTATTCATTCTAGAGAGCTTGTTGTTGAACGATTATCAATACATTTGCCTTTAGAACAAAATGCTGTTTTCAATGGTGATCAATCACTTGAATCAATTGTTAGCCAAAAGGGTATTGAAGATACTATGCTAACAAGTTGGTTTAAAGCAAACCAAATGTTTCCTAAAAGCGCGAACATTGACTTATGCAGAATTCCCTACAAAATTTGTATGGGATTCTCGCAACAAAATTTGGAAACCTAGGAAATAAAATAGATCAATAGGTAGAATTGCCTATGTACATCCTGCATCTGGTGAATTGTATTACTTGAGAATGCTTTTGAATTTGCAAAAAGGTGCCTTAAATTTTGATCACATCAAAACTATTGATGGAATCATACATCCGTCATATCAGGCTGCATGCAAATGCCTTAGTTTGTTAGGAGATGATAAAGAATGGATTGAGGCCTTAGCAAATGCTGTGGACACAGCCTCATGTTCTCAACTAAGACAATTGTTTGTTACAATCATTTTATTTTGTGATGTAGAAAATCCTCAATTTCTTTTTGATACTTATTGGCAAAATATGTGTGATGACATTTTGTACAAACTACAGAAAGCTTTTCTAATGCCAAATCTTATTTTGTCAAAATCTGAATTAAAAAATTCGCTTTTATTTGAATTAGAACAACTTTTTAACACATCATCTAGCTCTTTAAAAGATCATTATCTTCCTATGCCTGATGAACATAAAATGTCAGAAATTAGAATTAAATTGCTAAGAGAAGAGTTAAATTATGATATTCATCATTTAGGAAAAGAACACTCAATTTTGATAACACAGCTAAACAAAGGCCAAAGAGATGTATATGATTATGTGATTAATGCTGTGAATGAAAAAAAACCAGGCCTTTTTTTTGTTCATGGCCATGGAGGAACTGGAAAAACTTTTTTGTGGCATACTATAATAAGTAAAATTAGATCTGAAGGCAAGATTGTTTTAGCTGTTGCTTCATTAGGAATTGCGTCATTATTATTGCCAGGTGGTAGAACAGCTCACTCTAGATTTAAGATTCCCTTAATTGTTACCAATTCCTCAACATGTCAGATTAAAAAAACAACTCATCTTGCCAGATTGATTGAAAATGCTGAATTGATTGTTTGGGATGAAGCTCCTATGAATCATAAACATTGTTTTGAAGCATTACATAAATCACTTTGTGATATTTTATCGCATCAAAATGCTCCATTTGGTGGCAAGCTTTTTGTACTAGGCGGTGATTTTAGACAAATATTACCAATTATTCCAGGAGGAACAAGAGAAGACATCATAGACGCCTCTCTTAATAGCTCTTACTTATGGCCTTATTTTAAAACATTCTGTTTAAAAGAAAACATGAGGCTATCAAAAAAAGGGTTGAATAGTGAAGAAAAACAGAAAATAAGTGAGTTTGCTGCCTGGATTCTTCCGAATTGGAAATGGCCAAATAATTGATATTGATGATCCAAATGATGAAGAGGCACCTTGGATTGAAATTCCGCAAGATTTACTCATTCAATCAGACATAGATCCTATTCAATCAATTTTTTTGGCAATTTACCCAGATTTCGACAAAAATTTTGCTGATTTTGCTTACTTAAGGGAACGAGCCATTGTTACAGCTAGGAATTCTATTGTGACAGAAATAAATAATTACGCAATAGACTTATTGCCTGGAGAAAAACGCGTTTATTTGAATTCAATGGTTTGCCTGAACATAGTTTGACTTTAAAAATAGGCATGCCTATAATGTTATTGAGAAACCTAAATCAATCTTCAGGTTTATGTAATGGAACAAGATTAGTTGTGACCCAAATGGTTGATAGAGTTATTGAAGCAAAAATACGCACTGGTAGCCACATTAGCCACAAAGTGTTTATATCTAGGATCATTCTTTCAGCAACAGAAAACAAATGGCCTTTCATTTTTAAAAGGCGCCAATTCCCAATTAGACCATGATATGCTATGACAATAAACAAAAGTCAAGGTCAATCTTTAAAACAAGTTGGGTTATATCTTCCCCAACCTGTTTTCACTCATGGACAGCTTTATGTCTCGTTATCTAGAGCTACATCCAGAGAAGGCCTCAAAATCATAATAGATAATAATAACGAAGTGCCAAATAAATACACTAAAAACATAGTGTACAAAGATGTTCTTCAAAATTTACTATCAGGTTTCAGCTTCTATTCATACATGATTAAACATTCCTCTATTTTATGCAATAATTTTTTATGCATCTTTATACTAATGAAGGGCATATATGTTTTTTCTTCAGATTGATGACACAATGAACATTGTTCCAATCCACAATTTACACCCCTTTCAATCCAGCGTGAAAATTACAATGTGTGTCCAAAATGGAGAACAAAGGTGTTCAGATTTGATGATCAACTCGCGGTTTGCAATGTGTGTCGGTTGATACAATAGTGAGAAAATTAGTTTTTTTATACTATTTCAACTTAAACAATAACTGGATATACATGAATTGTGTATTTGCTTGAACATTAATATCTCACTGTTAACACAAGTTTTATTAATAAACTCTTATTGTTAATTATACAATCTAACCCTTGCCATTTGCCATAATTTTGGTCTTTCATCTACATTTAGAAAATTCACCGCATTCAATTAAAGGTATATTTATGTTTAAACAACACCATTCATTTTGAATGCTTATTCCCTCATTAATCGTGTATGATTTTAGCTTATTAGATTGATAGTTTGTTTATGTGATTTTGGCTTGAAATTTATTGCAATTTGTAATAACTCCTACAATTTAATAGAACGCATATGAAATAACGTGTATGCCACACAAAAAATCCCATTATTTTCTTCATGTCCATAAACAAACAACTTATATATTTTGAACGTTAATATTTGAATGAAATTTTTATAATGAGTTATCGGATGAATGTTAATGATTTTTTTTGTGGATAATGATTTATTGGATTGGATTAATATTGATGATTTTGTGTGTGGATAATGATTGTTGGATTAGGTGACTATATATGATTATTTGATTTGCTGATTAAATTTTGTGATGGACTTCTTTTCCTCCCACTGTTTGTTCATTTGTCGCTTAAAAAAATGATTTGTTGATTAATTGATATGACTGTTTGGTTTGATTAATTCATGTGTATGGCAGAAAAGGTTCGGAGCTGCATTTGGAGCCTCATTTATTTGGCTTGCAGGCTTGATTTACTTCTCCAAGTTTTCATTCTCTTCCAGCCATGTTTGACTCGATTTAGGTTGTTCCACACATCAATGCCATTAAGACCTGGATTGAATCAGTTTCTCTCATTCCTGTCGATGGAAAAGAGCGCTCTGCAGATTTTTATATTATAGAATTGGGTGGGACTGTGGGTAAGCGATAGTTAAAACATAGAGATGTTATATGACTCATTGTTCTTTTTTTTTTTTGTGTTTATATGCAAGTGCTAACTATTTTCTTTATTGTTAGGTGACAGTGAATCCATGACATTCATTGAGGCTCTGCGACAATTGTCTTTTTCAGTTGGTAAGGTTGTGGTCTATGACTGTTTTTTTTTAAGGAACTATGAGATAATTTCTTCGCCCATGCTTGATTTGGATTGTTAATTATGTTTTTATGCTGTGTGATCAAAATAGATCATTCAATTATTGGTGTTGGAATATGCAGTGAGATTTGATTAGGATATGTTTACGTTGTTGTAACTTAAACTTGCTAAACAAAGCATGATGCAACTATTTAGATCTCCATATCTATATAAATAATATCATTTTCCTTACATATTTGAACAACTTTATACACATTTCACACAATTTTAAAACTCGCGGCATCGCGCGGGCACCATTACTAGTATAAACTAAAACGTCTTGGCTTAAAATTGGTATGTCATGGCTTGTCATGGGCACGCCACAAACTAGATCCTAAGAGTAAGGAGGAAGTATGCTATGTCCACCCAAAAATAGAAAAAGAGGTGAAAAAGAGGTAGACATGAAAATGAGATTCTTGAAATATTAAAAGTATTGTAAAATATAATAATATAATAATAATGTTGTGTGGCTTTAGCTCTCTTTATATATATTTTAAATAATTTGTTTTTCCTAAAAGTTCTCTTATGACTAAAAGTCACTGAATGGACTTTAAGGTCAATGATCTTCCTCCACGAAAAGTGTTCCAAATAAAGTAGTAACAACTCGATAATTTGGTGGGGCTTTTTTCTTAATTATTTTGATGTAAAAGGAACTTGTTAATTACGTTAGAATGTGACTTCCAGGCATCAAATGGTCGAGGACTTTATAGATGACTCTCTAGACTATTGAAAAATTCAAATCTGAACTGGGATACAAGTTATAACACTTTAGATGATCATTGCTCAAACACATCAAGTAGTTCATTCAATACAACCTTATGGATCGTCCCTTGAGAGTTGTTTTACTTCTCAGGTTTCTAAGCATTGCAACCATTCCGGTGTGCTTAGCCAATGGAAATCTGGGTGTGCTTTGCAAAGAAAATGAGAGACAAGCACTTTGTGATATGGATATAACTTCTGCTTTAAAATTAATTTGAACTGTACTATCAATCAAACGTTATTGGTTGGAATCGGATACTGGGTCTCATGTCAAATGCCACATCAGCCGTCAAAATCGAATTTAACCTTGGGAATTTAAAATCTCCCTTGGAGGTAGATGCTCTAAGCTAAGTTATTCCTCGTCGTCTTCCCAGCTATTGTTTCTTCTCTCCTTGCTCAAATTTGAACCACAGGTAATGCCATACCATATTCAATTTTGAACCACAGGTACATTGCTATCAGTTTTTTATTTTTTTATTTTTTCAATTTTGTTGTTTCAAATAGTTGGTTATGATTGTTTTTGTTTTGAGCTTATTGATCGGTGGATTCTCTAACGGAAGACCTTGTTTGGTGTTATTGTATGATTTGTGATGAATCACACTGGCTGTTATATTTATTTATTTTTGATAATTGGTTTTATTCTGGTTAATTTTGCATGGGATCTATTATGTTTTTTATTATTATTTGTGATGATAATGCCTTTGAACAGCTGGTTTGCTAATGTAAATTGTTGCTCCTTTTTGCAGTTTCTGTAAGATTACAGAAATGGCAGCTGAAGGTGGTAAGAGCTTTGCCAGGAGAGACCATCTCCTACAGATTGAGACAAAGGTTCGACAGTGGTGGGAAGAGAAAGATGTTTTCAGGGCTGAATCTTGTGAAAAGCCTCCCGAACCAGGGGAGAAGTTCTTTGGAAACTTCCCGTTTCCTTACATGAATGGTTTTTTGCATCTTGGACATGCATTCTCACTCTCCAAGCTAGAGTTTGCTGCAGCTTACCATAGGCTAATAGGCGCCAATGTGCTTTTGCCTTTTGCTTTCCACTGCACTGGCATGCCCATCAAAGCGTCAGCTGATAAACTTGCAAGAGAGATTCAAAAGTTTGGCAACCCACCAGTTTTTACCAGTGAATTGGAACAAGAGAACCAGGAAGCGGAAGCAGAAGCAGAGGATGCAAATAATGGTGCACCTCCAGATAAGTTCAAGGGAAAGAAGTCGAAGGTTGCATCAAAATCAAGTGGACAAGCTTACCAATGGGAAATCATGCGTAGTTTTGGCCTCTCTGATAGTGAGATATGCAAATTCCAGAATCCTTACAACTGGTTGACATTCTTTCCTCCATTGGCAGTGGAAGACCTCAAGGCTTTTGGATTGGGATGTGACTGGAGACCTAAGAAGCACGGACACGGAAATACAATACGGCGATATATATACGCACGCGGGATACGGCAAATTTCCAAAAATTAGGATACGAAATACGTCATGGATACGGCAATTAAAAAATTATATTAAAATATAATAATAACAATATATATAATTTAAAACATATTTTAATTAACATAAAAATTCAAATTCAAATTTAAACTCTATAAAAATAAAAAGAAAACAAAAATTTCAATCAACTACAATATTTGTAATGTCTTCTCCAGTAAAAAAAAAGCAATGATTCATCATATTAAATAAAAATAAATTATAATATTATTAAATTGTCTTAACTAAACAAAACTTTTTTCTTTTTTCTAAACAAAAGCATGTGTTTAATAATGAATTGCTTTTTATAAATTGAAAGTTAATTGAAATTGAAACCATAGTAAACAAAAGTCAAGGATAAGATTTTGACCAAAACAAAATAAACAAAATAAAACATAAGACAAACCACAAAACTTGTTTTAAGAAGACAAACAGTAAGAAGCACGGAAGATTCAAGAAGAGAAATCAGAGAAGAACATACCCAGGCCAACGATGAAGAGAAATCAGAAGAAATTTCAGATTGACCACAGCCACCACCACACCAGAAGATTCAAGAAGAAGAAAAGAAGATCTGACTATGGTGGTGCTGTGCTGGGTTTTGTTATTTATATAGAAGAAGAGGAAGATTTGATTCCGAAAGAGAAGCAGATCTAATTCCCAAAACAGGTAGGAAAGCCCAATTCGTATCCTTGAAGACTTCCAATTTGTGCCGAATTTTAATTCTTTCTTAAAACGTATCCTTAAAATCGGATACCCGTATCTGTAACGTCAGATACGCGTATCTGTTTGTCGTTGACCGTATCCTTTGACTCGAATACGTATCCAGTGCGTATCCGTACGTATCCATCGCGTATCGTATCCCGTCGCGTATCGGACACGGGATACGTACCTTAACTGCCGTATCCGTGCTTCTTAGCTGGAGACGCTCGTTTATTACTACAGACGTGAACCCGTTTTTTGATGCCTTTGTGAGGTGGCAGGTGAGGAAATTAAAATCCATGGGTAAGATTGTGAAAGATGTCCGTTACACAATATACTCTCCATTGGATGGGCAGCCATGTGCGGATCATGACAGGGCATCTGGCGAAGGAGTTCAGCCCCAAGAATACACCATCATCAAAATGGAGGTGGTGGCACCTTTCCCGTCTAAATTGAAAGTGTTGGAGGGAAGGAAAGTGTTCCTTGCTGCAGCAACACTGAGACCTGAGACCATGTACGGACAAACAAATGCATGGGTATTGCCTGATGGGAAGTATGGAGCCTTTGAAATCAACGAAACAGATGTATTTATTCTTACCCAGAGAGCAGCACTTAATCTTGCCTATCAGAAGTACTCTAGGGTCCCAGATAAACCTACTTGCTTGGTTGAGCTCACAGGTTATGATTTGATTGGCCTTCCATTGAAGTCTCCACGTGCAATCAATCAGATTATTTATACTCTTCCTATGTTGACTGTCCTGACAGACAAAGGCACTGGGATTGTGACTAGTGTGCCTGCTGATTCTCCTCATGATTATATGGCCTTGCATGATTTAAAAGCAAAACCTGCTTTGAGGGAAAAATATGTTGTGAAGGATGAGTGGGTTATGCCCTTTGAGATTATCCCAATCATCAACATTCCTGAATTCGGAAATAAGGCTGCAGAGAAGGTCTGTGCAGATCTGAAAATCAAAAGCCAGAATGAGAAAGATAAGCTAGCAGAAGCCAAGAGGTTGACATACCTGAAAGGATTCACAGATGGGACACTTATTGTCGGAGAATTCAATGGAAGGAAAGTCCAGGATGTGAAAGCATTGATAAGGAACAAGCTTATAGAGGCGAATGAGGCAATTATATATAGTGAACCTGAGAAGCGGGTGGTGTCACGATCGGGTGATGAGTGTGTTGTGGCTCTTACAGATCAATGGTACATCACATATGGGGAACCTGAATGGAAAAAACTGGCTGAGGAGTGTTTGTCCAGCATGAATTTGTATTCTGACGAGACACGACATGGATTTGAACACACTTTGGGTTGGTTGAATCTGTGGGCTTGTTCACGATCTTTTGGGCTTGGGACTCGGATTCCTTGGGATGAAGAATTCTTAGTTGAGTCATTGTCCGATTCAACCATTTACATGGCTTACTACACCATTGCCCACTTTTTACACAATGGAGACATGTATGGTTCCAGCAAATCTGCAATTAAACCTGGACAAATGACTGATGAGGTCTGGGAATATATTTTCTGTGATGGCCCATATCCTGAATCATCTGATATCTCGTCATCGATTCTTAATAAGATGAAGCAGGAGTTTGAATATTGGTATCCATTTGATATTCGAGTGTCTGGCAAGGATCTAATCCAAAATCATTTGACCTTCTGCATTTACAACCACACGGCAATTATGCCCAAAAAGCACTGGCCTCGTGGGTTTAGATGCAATGGGCACATCATGCTAAATTCTGAGAAGATGTCCAAGTCTACTGGGAATTTTAGGACCATTCGACAGGCAATCGAGGAATTTTCTGCTGATGCCACGCGATTCTCATTGGCTGATGCTGGAGATGGTGTCGATGATGCAAATTTTGTATTTGAGACTGCAAATGCTGCTATCCTAAGGCTCACCAAAGAGATTGCATGGATGGAAGAAGTTTTAGCAGCGGACTCTTCTTTGAGAATAGGTCCTCCTACTACTTATGCTGACAGGGTCTTTTTGAATGAGATAAATATCGCTGTGAACAGAACTGAGCAGAATTATCGGGATTACATGTTCCGCGGAGCCCTCAAGACTGGGTTTTATGATCTTCAAGCTGCCAGGGATGAGTACAGGTTTTCATGTGGTTCGGGGGGTATGAACTGTGAATTGGTGCTGCGTTTTATGGATGTGCAGACGCGTCTCATTACTCCAATCTGTCCACACTATGCAGAATATGTCTGGAGGGAACTTTTGAAGAAGGAAGGGTTTGTGGTAAATGCAGGATGGCCTGTGGCTGATGCTCCAGATCTGACCCTCCAGAGTTCCAATAAGTATTTGCAAGATTCCATTGTTTTAATGAGGAAGCTGTACGAAAAGCAAAGGTCAGGTTCAAAGAAAGCCAATAAGAAGGGTGCTCCAGTTACAGCGGTGACAGAAAACATGCAGCTACCATTTGGCTTGATATATGTAAATGAGCAATTTGATGAATGGAAGGCAGAGTGTTTGAGGATACTACAAAGTAATTTTGACAGAGATACTCGCACTTTTGCTCCAGACAGGGTGATAATGGAAGCATTGCAGAGAAGTTCAATTGGTCAGACTAAAGATTTTAGACAAACCCAAAAGCTTTGTATGCCTTTCATGAAGATGAAGAAGGATCAGGCAGTTGCAATAGGGGCTCAGGCCTTAGACTTGAAGCTACCATTTGGAGAGATTGACGTCCTTCGAGAGAACCTGGATTTAATTAAGAGACAAATCGGTCTTGAAGAGGTAGAAGTTTTGTCTGCTTCTGATCCTGATGCTCTTGCTAAAGCTGGTTCACTTGTTAAATTGGTGGAGCAGAATCCTCCATCCCCTGGAAGCCCGACTGCCATCTTCTTGTCCAGGTAATTATAATCCTTTTGTTACATATCTGCACTAAAGCACACACCGACACACACACACACACACACTTTTGGTCAGATTGTTTTACTCAACAAAGCATTGAACTTTACAGTATATATATATATATATATATATATATAATATATATGATATTAAAAAACGAATTCTACTTTTCTGCTTCACATTCATGGATTTTAATTTATATGATATTAAAAAAGGGTTTATATAAACTAAACCCTCCAGTAGAAATGAGGATTAATTGTTCCTCCCCCACCCTATAATCTCTGGAATCAGATTGGAAGAACCAATCATCAAAAAGCCTTTCTGCACTTCTGTGATCTGCCCTGTTGTGTGTTATCTGGAGGCAATTTTGTTTTCCCAGGTTTCAGACATTAATCTGTCACATCTGTTCTCTGCTGACGTGGATATATTTGATTAACGTTGTTAGTAGAAATCTGTACTGTGTAACATTGCAGTGTAATGTGTAATATTGCAGTGTAATGTGTCACATTATGTTGCACTGATCTAGATATGTTCTATCAAGGTTGGCATTACGAAAAAATTATTGTTTGTTTTATAGAATTTAATTTTTAATAGTAATAAATGTATTCTTCATGAATGGTTTTGCTTTATGATGTTTGAACCTCATTTCTGTTTCCTCTCTTTCATGCCAATAGGTCGTAGAAAACTCCGCTCTCAAACGTAGGCAATGAACAATTGAGTTGACATGCTGCTGGGAGAATTGTTTGCAATGAAGAGAAGACTAGTCTCTGACTTTTGTGATGATGAACTGGGTGAGATTCTTTGAGAGTGATGTGTTATATTTGAATATCAGATTTTAGTTTCGTTTTCAAGTTTTGAACTTTGTTCTATTTCAGCATCCTATAGACTTGTGTTATATCTACATGTGATATGGATATAACTTCTGCTTTAAAATTAATTTGAACTGTACTATCAATCAAATTGTTACATTACATCTTGTTTTGTACCTTGGTTTCGAAAATTTCGTTGTAAAGACCAGAAAGAGTAGTGTGTTTTAGTTATGAATGAAGTAAAACATACCAATTACAGAAGCTTAAATAGGGTTCTAGTTTTCATGGGAAAAATCTAAATAGGTTTGATAGCATAGTGTGAAACACACCAATTACAGATGCATAAAGGGCAATTTTTTCGTGGAAAACAGGGCTGTAGTTTTCTGGATGTGCATAATAGTCAGCCTGAAATCGATTCGAATGTTTTTGAGTAAAATCATGTAACAAACATGCACAAAAAGAGCTCTGAGGGAACTCACTTCGTCAAATGGTGTTGTGGAGTTTTTGTCTTCAACCATGAATTTACTAGTCACAACATAGCCATATACTTGGAAGACCCTTTTTGATGTGAGTGTAGGTTGAGCAACATCCTTGGCCTAATCAGAATGAAGAATGATGAAACTAACACCAACAAGGCATGACGCATATTTCTTCAGGTCAGTGGAAGAAGGCAATTAGGAACTCGAAATGCCGGGTACATTCGGGTTTTGAAAATCAAACATGAGATTACATATGCAAAACTACCTTAAGCACCTTTGTTACATGAAACATTATTTGTGCAGGAGTTTAATATTTACCATCTCGAATAGCTCCGAAATTCTGCTTGGATCCACAATAGATGAGGAAGAAGCTTAAGTATGTCTTGTGCACCAGAAGAAGCTACAGGAAAGAAAGTTATATTATATCAGATCAATCTTGATTCTTGATAATAGAAGTTATAGTAATTTATGATAAAAAAAATCACTTCAAAATTGAGTGATGCTAAAACTTGTGCTCTGCATAAGGACTTGAAAAACATTTTCAAAATAAATACGTAATCAAATTGGTAAAACATTTTCAAAATAGAATGTACCATTTCCTGAACCTGTGAGGAGAAAGACCAGAGGGCAAATTTCTGATGGCAGCCCAAGACTTTCTATCTCTTCACCGGCAGAAATTACTGCAGACTTGGCAGCAGCCACCGACGAATACATATAAGATGCCCCCAATGAAAGGAATGGTGTTGAATACATTGGAAGTAAACTAAAGCTTGATAACATTTTCCTTTTTTTTTAAAAAAAAGACGGCTATACTCGCAATTCTTTCATAAAAAGCATATAGCCGTGCGGCTGTACTATTATGAAAAATTATAGCCAGCTGTACTATTTTTAACACGTACCGAAGCGGGCACTACTCGGGGTTTTTCTAAAAGAAAAATAGTACAGCCGAGCGGCTATACGCGGGGTTTTTTAAAATATTTATAATAAGGCGTATAGCCGATCGGCTATAATTTGGTTATTAATTTTTAAAAATAGTATAGCTGCGCGGCTATATTCGGGATATTTTGACCACCAAATTGATGATCAGAACCCAATAACACTAGCAAATGTTAAAGGGTAATGTAGGAACTGGAGCATATTCTGTCCCAACCCATGCAAGACGTCAATAAAACCAGCTCTACTAGAGTTGTCCCCGACGACATTGTCTCAAATGATAAGCTCATAATCATATAGGGACACCCTTTCAGCTAGGATATATTCACCACAGAGACAGTGTGTTAAATTGATAAAATGAAGCAAAACAATGTTATGAAATAGCTTACCTTGTGCAAGAATGGCATGTTTTCCTTTTGGGCCTTGTGAGTGTGGGAGAAAAATGCATAGGATCTATAAGGAAGAATCAGCTGCACCAAAAGCCAAACAGTTGTCTCAAACTTTATGACCAATTTGGCAAGTGTAATTTTGATGCTTGCTATGCTGCAAAGCAAAGCAGGAAAAAAAGAAGAAGAGAGTGTTAACTAGCAAACGTTTGGTTTTTTGATCTATGAGACCACATTCTGACAAGACCTCAGAGATTTCACAGCCTGTTGGTTTTAGTGTATAATCTGACTAAGAGAGGCCCTCTTTATTAAATATAAAATTAGGCATAAGTCCAATTATGATGAGAGATTTTGGGTGCAATCCATGCAAAAATTGTTGTTGATCCAAGTCCTTTGACTTTTGCGCCACATAAGATTACATGCCTATTTCAATTTATTGATATTTACTTTTTTTTTTTTTTTTTTTTTTGTTCCAATTATGCACCTAAAACATAAATAAGGTAAATTATGAATTCCTAAAACTGCTAAGTTATTGATTTGTAGGATATTAATTATCATATTTGATTTGAATTTAATTGCAAATTTATTTATTGAATTCAAATTTTCCCAAGGTATATCGACATCAAAATTTGTAATAAGAGTTCATAAAAATTGCATACCTTAACAACAGGTAAGATACCTATGCATACACCTCGTATGCAGTATGCAGGTAATTAAACCCATAAATTACCTCTGGTCCAGTTAATTAAATCCTTAAATTACCTCTAGTCTAGGTAGTTATACCCTCTAGCCCAGCTAATTGAACTCATATAATATCTTGGTATGGATCTTTAAACTCAACTAAGATAAAAATCCATACAAAATTTCTTTGGAAAAAAAAAACACTATTACATGGAAGATATGTATGTATGTATATAAATATGAACCTCCAGAAAAAACTGCTTAAGGAAACTCAAGAAAAAAACACTTACTTGTAAGGCAGGTACATATATACCTGTATGTATTAAGATTATTTATCTATGTCAGGTACATAATTTAATGTGGGTGCTTATCTAATCGATTAGTATAATATGTGAGTCTTTACTTTTTATTGATTAAATTATATTTTATCTATATATTAGGAATATTATCAAGGAAAAAAAATTCAAAATTCAAAATTTGGAATTCAATTTCAAGGAAATAATGCATTAAATTTAGATTTTCAATATGTTTTCCTTATTTACCTTAAAGGGTAAAATCGACACAACAAAAAAGTAATAAATGTCAAAGGATCTACATCTAAAACCAAAAACACAAGGACTAGACCCAATGACAACTAATCGTTTTGGACCTAGATCTAAGAACCCCTTTATTAAACGACATTTTTGAGGGCGTAGTTTAGGATTAGGGAAAAACCAAGGAGAGGAAATAACGATTGGAGGCCAAAAGATTAAATTACTTCCACAAATTCTCTTCGTCCATTTTCTCTTTTTCATTGGACTAGACCCGTTGGCAGCCATTAACTTTTAAACATTCAAGAAATGCCAAAATGTTAAAAATAAATTTTGCCATATCAGATAATAGAAATGATGGTACTATAGGCTAAATTACAATCTATGCCACATACGCGTCACATTAACCCTCCGTTTGGATGAGGGAAAATAACGCGGAATTTAGCTAAAAGTCGGGAATTAAAGATGAGAAATTGACAATTCCCTTGTTTGGAAATTTAAGTACGGAATTTATTAAATGACGCGCGGAAAAAAATCATGGAAATTGAGGCATCAAATTCTCGAGTTTAATTTCCACCAAAATAGGCGTCATTTGACAATTTCCACAGTGCGGGAATTCATATTTTCCGTTGTGCCAAAATTTAAATAATAAAAAAAACCCCAAAATTTAAATTTAAAAAAAAAGGCGCCAAACTTAAAAACAGCGCCAAGTTTGGAGGCCTTGTCGCTCTATAAAACCTATGAAACCCTGAACAACAGATTGCCTTGTCGCTTTATAAAAAAAGCTGCGAGCCAGAGAAGTAAGAAGCATCATAAAAAAACTGTGAGATAGAGAAGTAAGGAGAAGGAGTTCTTCTTGGGTTACACGTCTCTCTGGATCAAGTTTGAAGGTTAGTCTTCAAGCCTTTCTCTCGTTCAATTTATATTTTTCTATTTTAGGGTTACCATGGTTTCTGAATGGCTATCAAAATTGGGTGTTTCTGACTAAATTTATGAATGTGTTGAATGGGTTTTGTGATCTTTGTGTTTCCTGATGCCTAAAGTCACTGTTGTCATAGTCTTAATTCTTATCTACGTTTTAATTCAACTGCTGTTCTGCTGCTTCTTCCTGTCTCTGATCTTCTGCTCTTCTGCTTTCTCCGAACTCTGTATGCGTCTCTGTTCTTTCAGGTTCATCCATATCCATATACTAAACAACTCTATATATGTATTTATTTGTTATAGAAGAGAAAGGGTTCTGCTTTTTGGGTTCAATTCTATGTCCTCTCTCTACATTGATGCAAAGAAAAGGGCTTTAGAGTTTGACTATAAAGATCGAATTTTTAATTTGTTCTTTCATGTATTCCCATTGATTTGCATCGAAATTCACAATCTTTCTCATGAATTCTATATGATCCAATACAGAACACTGTAGTTGTTTTGTGTTTTTGTGTTTTTGTCTTCTCTGATTTCTATATCGTTTCCTGCTCTGTAGTTGTTTAATTCACACATATAAACAGGTATGGCTACTGTTAATATTGATAACATGTTAACGAGGTTAAGACAGAAGCGTGCTATAGTGAAGAGAAGGAAAATTATTGTCTGTACAATGATCTCTTTTATGGTTACGCTAGTGCAATGGTATTATGATAATTTTCGTGTTAAAGAGCCTTCACATGATTGGGATGAAGAAAGGCGATCTTATTTGAACCGTATGTACAATGGAAAAGAAGTTGATTGTATTGATCAATTTCGAATTAGCAAAAGTGCATTCAAAAAGTTATGCAGAATTTTAGAAGAAAATGGCTATTACCGTTCAATCGAAACAAGTAGTAGGCAATTTAACAGAGTCTTATATGCCGTGATGAGAATTAGTGAAGAATACATAAAATTCCAGCCAAGTCCTGTTGGGAGTTCCGAAAGAAGCAAATGGCAATGGTTTGAGGTACTTATATAACTAGAAAAAAAATAAGAATTTTATTTTATTTTTCAACTAGTTATCTTAAGTTTCATACTTATACTTTTTTATATTTCATGTTTAGAATTGTCTTGGGGCACTTGATGGAACTCACATTCCGGTGGCAGTGTCAGCAGAAGAAATACTTTTTTTAATCATGTGCTCTGTTTTTTTTTCTGTTGTTAAAGAATACTTATAAGATTCTTATTTGACTTTGATTATTTGTTTGGTAGTCTCATGACGATGCTAGAGGTTTTCAATTTAAAGTTATAGAAAATTGGGATGATATAGTAGATTTGTGTGGCAAAGATAGAGCCACTGGAGAGGGCGCTGAAACGGGTGCAGATGCAACTGAGGTTATGACTCCTACTGATGAAGTTGATCATGTTGATTTGGATGGTGATACACAAGATTTAGAAGATATTCATGTTATTGATGATATTTCACCAACCTCAACAAATGGTCAAAAGAGAAGAAATCGTGCATCAAATTCTTCTGATATTCTTCCTACAAAGAAAAGAGGTGATGTCAAAGATGTTATTGCTGATTCGATTGCTAGAATGGCTTTATCATTTGAAGAGTTTATCCGTGCTGATACTAAGAACCTTGATCCAGTAGAGGTATATGTTGAAGTACAAACAGTACCAGGTCTTAGTGAAAATGAACAACTCAAAGTATGTGCTTGGCTGATAGAAAATGACAAACAATTTCAGATGCTGAAGGCACTCCCAATTGAGAAAAAAAAGAGTATGTTGCTGATGTTTATTGCATGTGGGGAGTGATTTGGTTTGCTTATATGTTCTATTTGTTTAAGTTGAGTTATTTAGTTCATCAAACGATATGTTATTTTATACTTCGAGGAATACCTTCTATGTCGGTTATCAGTTTTTTTTTTTCTTTCGAAATATTTAATTTCTATCATTTATAATTTACATGAGATATCCAAACATTGAAATTTTCAATTTCTGTCATTTACAAAATCCGACATGCATAAATCCAAACACTGAAATCTTCAATTGCTAGAAATTGAAATGACGGAAATCTAATTTCCATCATTTTAGAATTCTATGTAATTGGCAATTCCTTCATCCAAACGGAGCATAATGTTTTTATCCTTCATATTTTGTTTTTTGATTTATTATTCACATAGCATGCCATATTAACTCCTTGTTGTAAATGTAAGTTGTTTTTCCGAATGACAGACCATGATGATTTCTTGCATACTAATAATTCCTCTTTTTTTGGTTGTTCATTCCTCTAATACCTACAAATTAGTTGATACAATAATGTTGACCGAGAAGTTAAAAATCTCATCTTCCATTTCAATGCTATTCAAGCTGTGCTCCAGGATGCGGGGGAGAGACAGGTGAAGGAGAAGAGCATCAGAAGCTAGCTGCAGAATCTGGAGGAAGTGTCGTAAGACATAAACGATGTCTTGGATGAGTGGAACACTGAAATTCTCAAGAACCAAATTGAGAAAGAAGAAGAGAAAGAAGGTAAAAATGTTGCTTATGTTTCATGCTCTTTAATCCAAATTAAACTCGATTAAAATTATCATTGAGAAACTTTAAACGAAAGATAAAGCAATTAAAACCAATTTACTTTTTCAATGTTATCTTTTATTAATGATTGTTCAGAAAATGTAGTTGCTTAATATCTAATCTTTTAATTTAAAAGCATGCTAAGTCAGTTCTTAACAATGAGAAAAATATAATTGAACTCATGAAAAGATAGTAGCACTTAACATCAATCAAAATAAAAGGATATGAAAATATTGAACAACCAAAAATAAAAGATTTAGCAATTCATACCGTATATTGGATTAAAGAACAATTCACAAACTTCCTCAAAGGACATTCCTTTTAGCCTTAGCCAGAGTTCTAGCAATTCATTACAAAGGAAAACATAACTAAATTTTGAATGAAATGGATAAAGAAATCTGTCGTCAAGATGCCTTGCCAAATAAGTTGAGGGTGATTTATAGTAGTCAATGAGGTAAGTGGGAAGTTAATACATTCGTGGTAGGTAATGAAGGGTCTAAGTGAGAGATTCATTGGATTAAACATGTGATGATGGTGGAGAGTTGGTGGAAAAGAAATAACGGTGAGGTAGGCTTTTTAGCGTCAACGGTTTTGTCTTCTCTTTTCCTTTTTTATAATCACAATAATCCAACAATCAATTCTTCAATAAAATCCACCAACGATCTTCACACCTGGCTTGAACTTGGACAAATGTATGTTCATCTTTTGGCTTTCCAACTTCTTACATGAGATAAATTTACCTAATAAGTTCACCAAATTAATATAGAAAATTCATAAATCCAGTTGGTGAAAATAAAATGTAACAACAAGTGAAATTATGTTTATTAAGCCAAAATTATATCATAAAGTCTCCAAAATAATATTAAAAAGATGTAATTTGAGACTCTCATCACAACCCCCAACCAGCTCATTGCTAGTCCCTAGCAATTCAAGCGACTAAAAGAAACTCAAATTTAAAAAATGACAAAAAAAAAAAAACAACTGAAAACAGCTAAGCCACTTTCGCGGGATACACGATTGCATTTAGCGTATGCAACAAGCTTTTAAACCCATAGGTTACCCCTAAAGGACGAGTTATAGTCTCGTGAGGGTTTCTAGGGATGATACCCACAAACATCAAGTATGAGGCTAGCACAATTATTCAGAAACATGAAATATAATAAAATTTGAAAAATAATTTCAACATCTGTCACCAACAAAAAGGACAAAGCACGAAGTCCAAATTTTCCAATTCATGAACAATGTTGAAAGAGAGAACACTTATTTAACATTTCAAGTTAATCCCACCTCGAAGTCCAAATCATTTATAATTAGCTAGTAAACTTTTCACATGTTTCCTTTTGTGTAAAGTGAACCAACACAATTGAGTGGCATTAGCGAAATTCCAATCACACCAACCTTTTGATATCAAGAGTTGTCAGACTCCCTTGCAAGAAACAAACCAAGGTTTTTTATTTATTTTTATAAATATACTTTTTTTTTTAATGTGGGCTGTGCAATGCTTAGCTCCATTAAGCTTTCTAATTAACCCATATAGCGAGTGTTAGGCTAGTGACTCTCAAAGCAAAAAAAGCTTTAAGGCACTAGGTGTAAAGACACCCCTAAGAGCTTACTAACTCGAGTTAAAAATGCTACGAAACTAAACTAGCCACACAAAATTATTCACACCCAAAACTTCATCGTTTGACGCGAACACTCACTACTAATTAGGCAAGAGGCCCAGTTACTAAGTAGAAGCTTGAATAGAACACTATAATTTCATGAACTTTTAAAAAAAAAAAAAATTTTAAAAACCAAGATGAGTCAAAAGCAAGGTTGTCTAAGTTTACCAAAGACAAAGGATTAAGCATAATTGGTTTTTGACTTTCTACCCCACAAAAAGTGTTAGTGTGCTTGTGTAAATTGTCAAAGTATAACTCATGAATCATCCACTAACTAGAAAATAAATGAAAAGGACACAAAAGTGGGATAATTATCATATTGTTCAAATGTTCTCAATCTTAAGATCATTCATGAATATCAAATAAATCTAAGTGCAATACAATCTTGTCACAAACAGACTATGAAAAACAAACAACACAGTGCACTAACCTCATAAACACTTTTTTTTTCACAATAAATGACGAAAATAAACAAAATAAATGAAAAAAAACAAAACAAAACAAAAACAAAAACAAAAACGAAAGGAAAACTAACATGTTGCAACAAGAAAATAATACAATAAACACATCTTCTCCACTCCCAACCAAAGACTGACATTGTCCTCAATGTTTAAACATATAAGCATAATAAAAAGAAGAGGGTAGCGTTACCTGAGAATTGACATCCAAAGTGAAAGCCTGCAATGTGTTAGTGTAAAAACAAAACAAAAAAACATAAATGTCGAATTTTTTTTTTTTTAAAGTGAACAAAAATTTCTAAACTAATTATATACAACAGATGGACTAAGGGAAGTCCAATCAATCCTGGTAAACAGGATCGTTCAAAGAAACTGTCTCATCTTCTGGAACACATCTCCCCAAGTAAAGGTTTAAGTCATTGGCCATTAAGCTTAAAAATATTTCCATTCTTTGGATCCTCAATTTCAATAGTCCCATATGGGAAAACTCTTTTAACAATGAAAGGCCCTGTCCATTTAGTTCTTAATTTTCCAGGAAACAAATGAAGTCTAGAATTATACAAAAGAACAAGTTGAGAAGGCTCAAAATTTTTCCTCAAAATATTTTTATCATGAAAAACTTTAGTACGTTCTTTGTAAATTCGTGAGTTCTCATATGCATCATTCCTAACTTCCTCAAGTTCATTCAATTGGAGTTTTCTCAAGGTACCTGCATCTCCAAGACTAAAGTTAAACAATTTGATAGCCCAATATGCTTTATGTTCTAATTCAACAGGTAAATGACAAGGTTTACCATAAACTATCCTATATGGAGACATACCAAGAGGTGATTTGTATGCAGTATGATCAGTGCATATTTACATATCATTTTGTACCCTTTTAACTTATGATTTGGTTATGTTTTTGAGTTAAACTTGTGCTTTTAATAAGTTTTGTGTTTGTTTCAGTGTTATAAGCTTGAGACTCACTAATTGTATTTTGGAGACAAGTTAGCTCAAAATGGTGTCTGCAGATCAACCAACTTCACGGATTGGACTGTACTTCCTCCAGAAGAACCAGATAATGAGCCATACATCATTGGAAAGCTACGGAAGTCTAGTTTCTGTAGAATTTTACGGTTCATGATTCCGAGTCTTCTAGAGAAAGTTATACATGTTTTGGCAACTTAAGGTCAAATTCGGCAGCATCTGCGTTACTGGGCCAAAAATCACATTTGAAGGCCTTTCCGATTTTTCCTTGAGTTGGGCTGCATATGCTTGGAAAGATAAGACAAAGAGCTTCAAGATCCATATTTTTCCAGATTTTTCAGAGTGAAGCCACAAGCCCAAAACGAGCCCACAAGCTGGCTGCAATGCATTGTCATGCATGACATATGCATGATGAAGTGTTGTTGATTGTGGGAAAGTTTGGTGAAACATATTCAATACCTATTTTTGAATGGAATTTTGCAGCAGCCAAATGAGCCAAAAGATGATGAAGTGGGAGTTGCAACACTAAGCCTAAAGACAAGAGGAATTGTTTTCAAATGTAATAGTGTGTTAGGTGAATTAAGTGTTGTAAGTTGGTGAAGTGAGTGTGGTAGGTAAACCTATTGTATAATTCAGATTTTCACTTCCCCTAGGCCTATAAATAGGGAAGTTCTCTAAGCTTGTAATCACACCCCAAGGGGGGGAGCTCTCAAACACTTCTCTAGAGCTCCCTTCCTTTCTCTCCCTCAAATTCTCTTAGTTTCCCTTTGTAATTCTCAATTGTTGTAATAAGATCATTCTACTAAATTTTCTTTGTACTAAATCTCAAACACTTTCCCCCTCTCTTCTTCTAAATTTCTTCAAACACTCTCTTCTCCAAACACTTCCCAAACACTTCTCCCATTTCCTTCATCAAATTCTCTAAAGCTTTCAAACACATGTTCTTCCAAAATCCACAAAGTTCTCAAACATCTCTCTACTTTCTTCTCCCTTCTCTTTCTCAAACACATCTCTCCTCTCCTCCAAAAGTCTCCATGTTCTCAAGTGTTGTACAAAACCTTTTTTCTTCTTTTGTTTTCATTTTTGTTTTGTGTAGGAAAATTGAATTGGATCATTCAATCACCAATCCCTGTGGAATCGAACCTCGCACTTACATACGCTAAACTACCAACGGTTCGTGCACTTGCGAGTATCACAAGTTGAGGATGCAACTGAATCCATTTTGGTGCAGCTGTATCTACACAACATAGTACAGTATGCCCACAAAGCATCAGTTAGTCTCAATGACCAATCCTTCCAAGTTGGTTTCACTGTCTTTTCCAAAATTTGCTTGATTTCCCTATTTGCAAGTTCAGCTTGGCCATTTGTTTGTGGATGGTATGGAGTGGAAATCTTATGGGTTATCCCATATTTTTTCATCAAAGCTTCAAATGGTCGGTTGCAAAAATGTGATCCTCCATCACTGATGATTGCTCTAGGAGTACCAAACCTGGACAATACATTTTCTTTCAAAATTTTCAAAACAGTCTTATGATCATTCTTTCGACATGGTATGGCCTCAATCCATTTTGAAACATAATCCACAACAAGGAAATCAATGCCCCAACAGTCAAAATTTTCAATAATTAAAATTGGGTTAAGAGGCATCATATTACGTCGAGTAATTTTTCCCAACTTTTGACAACTTGGACAAGTCTTGCAAAGTTCATACACATCTTTGAAAAGTCTAGGCCAATAAAAACCACATTGAAGAATTTTGGCCAAAGTCTTTTTCGAAGAAAAGTGACCTCCACAAGCCTCAGAATGACAAAAAGATATGACACTAGATATTTCATCATCAGGAGCATATCTACGGATTACCTGGTCGGGACAATATTTGAAGAGGTACGGTTCATCCCAAAAGAATTTTCTCACCTCAACCATAAATTTCTTTTTATCTTGTGAGGTCCAATGAGGTGGGATAAGAACTGTAGCAAGAAAATTCACAATGTTAGCAAACCATGGTAATATAGAAACACCAAACAATTGTTCATCAGGAAATGAGTCTTTTATAGGCAAATATTCAGAAGGCTCCTCAAAAGATATCCTAGACAGATGGTCTGCAACAACATTCTCCACTCCCTTCTTGTCTTTGATTGTAAGATCAAATTCTTGGAGAAGCAAAATCCATCTAATCAATCGTGATTTGGCTTCCTTCTTTGTCAATAAATACTTCAAGGCCGAATGATTTGTAAAAACAACAATTTGTGAGCCCAAAATATATGATCTAAACTTTTCCAATGCAAAAACCACAGCAAGCAATTCTTTTTCAGTTGTAGTATAATTTTTCTGTGCACTATTCAAAGTTCTGCTTGCGTAGCAGATAACAACAGGCTTCTTGTCTTTTCTTTGGCCTAGTACTGCCCCAATAGCACCATCACTAGCATCACACATTATTTCAAAGGGCATGGACCAATCTGGGGGCTGCATTATAGGAGTAGATGTTAGCATTTTACTTAATTTCTCAAATGCTTCTTGACATGCAAAATTCCAATCAAATTTAGCATCTTTCTCCAAGAGATTATTCAATGGTCTTGCAATTGCACTAAAATTTTGTATGAATCTCCGGTAGAAACCTGCATGTCCCAAAAAAGATCTAACATCTTTAACAGTTTTAGGAATAGGCAAATTAGCAATTAAATCAATTTTGTACTTATTGTTCGGTTCATTTTTACACATGATTTTTCATGTTATTCACCTTTTATTTTGAGTTAGTTCTTGACATTTTATAGCTTTTTACTTCCTTTTTGTGTTTTCTTAGATTTTACCTTGGTTAGATTGAAAATGAGCTAAAAGTGCATTATTTGTTATAAATTCTGTTTTTGTTCATTTTCGTAGGTCAACTTCTTGGCCTGGGATCAACATGCTCTGGTGCTCGGATGAGGTCATGATCTTCATGAGACTTGTTCCAATGGATGTTAACTACAACATATCCAAATTTGAGCTCCATTGGACAAGTATTGCCCATCCAACCAATCCAGCATGTTACCATAGCTCTGGAAATCCGAATTTGGCCAGCTTTTACCTCCTTTGTGTTATCTTGATTTTCTTGTTACCATAACTCTTGGTAACAAGAAGTTACCTTTGTAAATGAGATATTTTCTGAAGCATTTGGCATCTTTGTGAGGACAAGGCTTCATCATTTGCAAGGGGACAAGAAGACAATGGGTGAAGACTTTAGCATTACAATAATAAAAGTAAAAGCTGGAAAGGAGGAGAGAGGGAAGCAAAGGTGTTTGCAATCTGAAGTGGGAGAGGTTTTGAACGTGAGAGATGAATTGAATCTATCATTCTACACATTGAGAGCAGATTTTGGAGAGTTTGGAGCTAGGAGAAAGCCCAGGTGCAGCCAAGCAAAGTGGAGAAGAAGACTTCCACCATTGATGATCTTGAAGCTTTCATCATTTTCTCAAAATCTGTAAACTCTTTCTAATTTTATTTTGAGTTTGTATTTGGAATATGAGCAACTAAACTCCATAGCTAGGGCTTAGGTTGAAGCCCTAAACATGATTACCTTATTGTTTTGATACTTGAGTGTATGAATTTCTGGATATTGTTGATGAATTCCAATTCACCAAATTAATCTATCCTTGATGTGTGTTCTTCTTTGATTGATCACCTTTGAAAGCATGCTTCTTGAGATTGTTGGGGTTATGTGTATCTTCATGTTATCCGAAGCAATAAATGGATGAAGTAAGAATCATCCATGTGAATTGGTTTCTTGAATACCTAATGTAAACACCATGCTATTAGGATTCTTGTGATGTTCATATTCTCTTTGAACTTAATGGGTTTTCCTTGTAATTGAATCGAAGTACGAACCATACATAGGTTCGGTTATGGGGAGGGCACAAGTATTGTAGCACGAACCATGCACTTTACATATATTAGAGAGAATCAATGCGTCTTGAGCCACGACCCATGGTCTTGATTGCGAACATCTTCATCAACACGTTTAGAGTTCATCACTTGAGTATTCATGAACATAGGTAGAATTGTTTAGGGTGGATTCGAAACCCTAGTGTTTGTTACATTTGAATTTCACATCTTGATAATTCATCTCTGCCATTCTCATTTAAATTCGAAGTCCATTTACTTTCATGCAATAGAAATAGGTCACTTGAACCATATCAAACCCCCCCCCCCCCCAAAATGTGTGTGTGAGTTGTGTGTTCGACACGTTATGTGTATTTGTTACTGAATTTTATTTGTTTCCGTACTTGTTTTGGACTTTTGGTCCGCGATGTGTTCTTTCATTTTCTGTGCTGAATCCAACCGTATAAACAACGTGAATTTTGGACGTACAGTTGGAAAGTTATAGGTCAAAAACTCGCAGAGGTCGAAACTGAAAAAGGCAAGAAAAACGGTTCTGTGCAAAAGCGACCGGTCGCCAGTATCTAACGACCGGTCGCTCATCACACATTTTTCAATTTTTGATTCTGTGCAAAAACGACCGGTCGCACTGTTCACTGTTCACTGTTCACATGACACTGTTCACAAGTGATAAACAGGTGATAAAATGGTGATAGAAAATGCTGTTTGTGTTTTTCTTTAGTTTTCTTGTATTGTTTCATTTCTTTTATATTTCTTTACTCATTTTTAGTTTCCATTTTGCATTTGTGCTTTTTTGGTGTGTCAATTAAGTGTTCTTTACGTACTCAAATTAGAACTTATAGGAAGCCGACAAGTTCTTCGTGGGATTGAACCCCGTACTTACATAATCTATACTTCATTAGATTCGTGCACTTGCGGGTATTTTTAATTGGTTGTTTGCACATTAATTTGTGTCCTTTTAGAAATGCAACACTTATCCACTTTAATTCCTTTGTGAGAAACAATGTGTCCAAGTACTATGCCATATGTGACCATGAATTGGCATTTCTCCCAGTTAAGCACCAATATTTTCTCTTTACACCTAATAAGAACATTCTCCAAGTTAGATAAACAATCAAAAAATGAATCACCAAACACAGTAATATCATCCATGAAAACTTCTAAATATTTTTCTACCATGTCACTAAATATGCTTATCATGCAACGTTGGAATGTAGCTGGTGCATTACAAAGACCAAAATGCATTTTTCTGAAAGCAAAAGTTCCAAATGGGCAAGTAAAAGTTGTTTTTTCTTGATCTTCTAATGAAATCTCAATTTGATAATATCCTGAATAACCATCTAAAAAACAATAATACATATGCCCTGCAACTCTTTCCAAAATTTGGTCAAGAAATGGTAAAGGAAAATGATCTTTTTCTGATGACTGAGTTCAATTTACGATAATCAATACACATTCTCCATCCAGTAGTGACCCTAGTTGGTACCATTTCTCCATTATCATTTTCAACAACTGTGACTCCTGATTTTTTAGGAACAACCTGTGTAGGACTTACCCATTTGCTATCGGAAATTGGATATATGATACCTGCATCCCAAAGTTTAAGTACTTCTTTTTGGACAACTTCTTTCATTGTTGGGTTAAGTCTACGATTAGAGCCTGTCTAACTGGTTTAGTATCTTTTTCAAGAAAAAATTGGTGTATGCAAACCAAAGGACTAATACCTTTAATATCAGGTAAAGTCCATCCAATAGCAGTCTTATGATCTTTCAAAACTTTAAGTAACATACCTTCATGCAAAAGCTCTAGTTTAGAAGATATTACCACAGGATAGGTCTCATCTTCTCCAGAAAAGCATATTTAAGTCCAGCAGGAAGAGGCTTCAATTCACACTTTGGGGCTTCTTCTTTTGATGATTTTGTCTCATCACTCACAGTTGGCAACTCCTCATATTTTGGTATCCAACCATTATGTTCTTGTACCTCCGCAGAATCCAACAAAGAACAAAGATATTGTACTTCAAAATCTTGTGCAAAATTACAATCCCCATTTACTAAACAAATTTGCAATGGATCAGAAGAAAAAGAAGAATTAAAGCAATTTTGAACAATTGTTTCGATCATGTAAACTTCTTTGTCTTCTTCATTGTTTGTAGGCTGCTTGCATATGTTGAAGATGTTGAGTTCCAGTGTCATGTTTCCAAATGATAGTTGCATAAGTCCATTCCTGCAATTTATATGAGCATTAGATGTAGCAAGAAATGGTCTTCCAAGAATAACAGGAATTTGAGAACTAGAATGCACAACTGGTTCAGTATCCAAAACTATAAAATCAACTGGAAAATAAAATTTGTCTACCTAAACCAGCACATCTTCCACCATACCTCTTGGGATTTTGACTGAACGGTCAGCCAATTGCAATGTTACTAAGGTGGGTTGGGATTTTGACTGAAAGGTCAGCCAATTGCAATTTTACTGAGGTAGGTTTTAATTCACCAAGACCCAATTGCTCATAAACCGAGTAAGGCAACAAATTAACACTAGCACCCAAATCCAATAAAGCTTGTTCAATGCTAAAATTCCCAATAATACAAGAAATTGTGGGACAACCTGGATCTTTGTACTTGGGTAGAGTATTAGTTTGAAGAATTGCACTTACATTTTCAGTTAAAAATGCGGTCTTATCAACATTGTGCTTTCTTTTGATAGTGCATAAATCCTTTAAAAATTTTGAATATGAAGGAATTTGTTTTATAGCATCCAAAAGAGGTATATTGATTTTCACTTGTTTAAAAACCTCCAAAATTTCAGGATTTTGATTTTTATTTATAGCCTTAAGTGCTTGTGGGAATGGAGCAGGAAAAGGGCACTTAACAATTTCAGAATCACTATTTCCTTTTCATTATTTTTGGATTTTTCTGAATACTTTTTATTTTCAACTCTTTCTGAATCATCTTTCCCAATTATTTTCCCACTATGAAGAGTAGTGACAGCCTTCACATGTTCATACTTATTTTCATTCAAAGAAGAAGAAGAAAGGGTAGTTACCTCTAACTGAGCATGTGGATTGGGTTGGACTTGAGAAGGAAATTTACCCTTTCCTTGAATTGACAGTGAAGAAGTGAGTTTGGAAAGAGTGCTCTTAATCTCACCAATGTCTTGTGCATTCTTTTGATTTGTGGCAGTTTGGCTTTGCATGAATTGCTTCATAACATCTTCCAAATTTGATGACGATGATTGTCCTTCCACCTGTGGAGAAAAATAAAAAGAATTAGATTTTTGTTGACGCACATTATTATTAGTATTATTTCTCCAACTAAAATTTGGGTGGTTTCTCCATCCTGGATTATAAGTTTCAGGAAAAGTGGATGGCTTTTTAAATTGATTCACAAAGTTTGCTTGATCATGCAACATTTCTCTGAAAGCTGGAAGTGTTGGACACTCTTTTGTTACATGTCCCATGACCCCACAAACTTCACAAATCAAAAAAATTTCTTGACTTGCAATTGAATTAACTTTTTGAGGCAATTTTGATTTTAGAGTTTCAACTTCCCTAGCCATTGTTTCCAATTGAGCTTTGAAACTATCTTCCTCCTTAAGGTGATAAATACCGCCACTGGAAGGATTAATAGAAGATTTTGCCTTTTGGGAATTAGGCTCAAATGTGTTCGGAGTGCTCCAAATCTGAGATTTCTCTGCAATTTCATCAAGAAAATCAAAAGCATCTTCAGGATCTTTATACATAAAATTTGCATTGCACATCATCTCAATAAATTGTCGATCTTTAGGTGTTAAGCCGTCATAAAAATGACTTACCACCCTCCATCTTTCAAAACCATGGTGAGGACATAACATTAACAAATCTTTAAATCTGTCCCAAGCTTGAGGTAAAGACTCAGTGTCTTTTTGAGAAAATGTTGTCATTTGTCTTTTCAAAGAATTTGTCTTTTGAATTGGGAAAAAATTCTTGAAAAATTCAGTTTGCATTTCAAGCCATGTTCCAATTGTTCTTGGCCTTAGAGAATAAAGCCAAGTTTTCGCTTTATCTTTCAATGAAAATGGAAAAGGTTTTAGCAAAACTGTATCAAGCATACACCCTTGTGTTGGAAAAGTTCCACAAACTTCCTCAAACTCACGCACATGTGAATATGGATTTTCAGATTCCATTCCATGAAAAGTTGGTAAAAGTTGTATCATGCCAGGTTTAAAATCAAACTTTTGACCATTTAACGGAAAAATGATGCATGATAGCACACTTGTACGAGCAGGATGCAAATAATCATGTAATGTCCTAACAAGTGGATTCTCATCATTATGAACACTATGATTATCTTCATCATTTTGGGGCCCTTCCAATTCATTATTATTATTATTATTCTCAGCCATTTGTGATGAAATTTGGTCAAATTGAGGTTTCTTTGCAAATCTACCAAACCGATCACGATATCTCATAAACAAAATAAAGAAGCAACATATTAAAAACAAACAAACAAACAAACAAAAACGAAAACAAAACTATTTCTTTTTTCTTTTTCTTTTTAATTATAAAAAAAACTATGACAAAAGCTAAAACAAAAAAAACACCAAAAATGAAAATAAATAAATAAATAACATAAATGAAAAATTGAGTTTGATAAGCCTTACCGAATTAGCTTTGGAAACTAAAACCGCAAACCTTAACAATGAATTTCCTTGTGCTATTTTTCGCTTCACCGCTCCGCAGCAACGGCGCCAAAAACTTGTTGCGTCTATCCAAGTGCAAGTAGTCACACGTAGTAATAATCTTGGAAGTCCAAGTATCGTATCCTCAAGAAGCAGGTAGGCAAATGTCTGCACACAAAGAAATAATTAAAAGTACCAAAATAAAGGTGACAAGCAAAAGGGACAAGTAATTTGATTTGATTGTTTTAGAGATTGAGTTTAAAAATGAAATATCAACAATGGAAATGCTAAGGCATCAAGGTTCAATTCTTTAAGCAAAATATGTTTCATGCTCTTTAATCCAAATTAAACTCGATTAAAATTATCATTGAGAAATTTTAACCGGAAGATAAAGAAATTAAAACCAATTTACTTTTTCAATGTTATCTTCTATTAATGATTGTTCAGAAAATGTAGTTGCTTAATATCTAATCTTTTAATTTAAAAGCATGCTAAGTCAGTTCTTAACAATGAGAAAAATATAATTGAACTCATGAAAAGATAGTAGCACTTAACATCAATCAAAATAAAAGCATATGAAAATATTGAACAACCAAAAATAAAAGATTTAGCAATTCATACCGTATTGGATTAAAGAACAATTCACAAACTTACTCAAAGGACATTCCCTTTAGCCTTAGCCAGAGTTCTAGCAACTCATTACAAAGGAAAACATAACTAAATTTTGAATGAAATGGATAACGAAATCTGTCGTCCAGATGCCTTGCCAAATAAGTTGATGGGTGATTTATAGTAGTCAATGAGGTAAGTGGAAAGTTAATACATTCGTGGTAGGTAATGAAGGGTCTAAGTGAGAGATTCATTGGATTAAACATGTGATGATGGTGGAGAGTTGTGGAAAAGAAATAACGGTGAGGTAGTGGGCGTTAAATGGCTATGAATGACATGAAATAGGCTTAGCTTCAACGGTTTTGTCTTCTCTTTTCCTTCTTTATAATCACAATAATCCCACAATCAATTCTTCAATAAAATCCACCAACAATCTTCACACCTGGCTTGAACTTGGACAAATGTATGTTCATCTTTTGGCTTTCCAACTTCCTACAAGAGATAAATTTACCTAATAAGTTCACCAAATTAATATAGAAAATTCATAAATCCAGTTGGTGAAAATAAAATGTAACAACAAGTGAAATTATGTTTATTAAGCCAAAATTATATCATAAAGTCTCCAAAATAATATTAAAAAGATGTAATTTGAGACTCTCATCACCTTACAAAAAGAAAGGTATGCTTCTTCATTCCTTCCCCCAGCGTTTGTTTTGGTTCGATTGGTAAGGTAATTATGCGTCGTGACATTGCTATGACAATAAAGGAAATAAATGAAAAGTTAACTGAGAGAGCCATTTTAAGAAAAAAAAACTATAACTTTCATGAGAACACAATTAGAGCCATATACTTGGAAGACCCTTTTTGATGTGAGTGTAGGTTGAGCAACATCCTTGGCCTAATCAGATTGAAGAATGATGAAACTAACACCAACAAGGCATGACACATATTTCTTCAGGTCAGTGGAAGAAGGCGAATAGGAACTCGAAATGCCGGGTACATTCAGGTTTTGAAAATCAAACATGAGATTACATATGCAAAACTACCTTAAGAACCTTTGTTACATGAAACATTTGTCCAGGAGTTTAATATTTACCGTCCCGATTAGCTCCGAAAGTCTTCTTGGATCCACAAAAGTATGTGGAAGATGCTTAAGTATCTCTTGTATGTGCACCAGAAGAAGCTACTGATCGGTTCATAATTGTATATCATTTTGTACCCTTCTAGCTTATGCTTTGGTTATGTTTTTGAGTTAAACTTGTGCTTTTAATCCTTTTTGTGTTTATCTTTCAGTTAATTGAGATTTAGGTAACAATGATGGCTTTGGATAGGAAATGATGCAATCCATGCATGTTAAGGCCTGATTTGGGGTGAATGGAAGAAAAGCTTAAAGACAAACTAATTTTGGCTACAGCCCTTGCCAGCCCAGTTTCGTAGGTCAACTTCTTGGCCTTGGATCAGCATGCTATGGGGCTCGAATGAGGTGATGATCTTCATGAAAGTTGTTCCAATGGGTGTGTACTATAACATATCCAAATTTCAGCTCAATTGAACATATCTGGAGTCCTTAGCCCGTCCAACACTGAACCCTGCTCAGGAGGATTTGCAGCTGCCAGCTTTTAGCCATATGCCTCCTTTTAGCCATGTGCCTCACCCCAGCTATAACTAACTTTGTACCCAACATATTGAGTGAAGTTGGGAGGCATTCCAGCTATGAAAGTCTAAAAGAGCATATTTGTGAAGACAAAAATACATCATGGCAAAGGGGACAAGGAAGAGATAAAGGTTAAAGTGTCATGGTGGAAAGGAGAGAGAGAAGAATGAGGAATGATGAGAGGCATTTTGCTTCAGCCTTTGAACATGGGAATTGAATTGGCAGATCACTTTGGAGCTGGAGATCAGGTTTTGAGCTATTGAAGATGTTAATTATCGTTAATATATATTCGGAATAAGGTACTGCATACCTTGCGGAAGATTCCAAGTGAAAAACCGCTTGCAATTACTAGCCCGTCGAGATGCTTCCACGTCACGAACACGCCAACAAGATTCTACACGTTCTTCGTCTCCAAGGTCGTTGGATTGGCTATGAAAGTTACTCCATTGATTTCACGTACCCAAGACCAAGGCTCTTGGTGAATTGCCTAAAGGAGAGTGTTTAGGGAGATATGAGGTTTCTCTCTTTGTGGGTGTAAAACTCACTACAACTCTTTGATATGCACTCACACTTCTTGTCTCACACACACCAACTTAGAGAGTATGCTCTAATGCTTCTCATCATCTCTTCACTTGCACACACTCCATCTATTTATAGGAGTTTGTTTTAGCTCATCTCAAGAGAGCATAAAACATGCACTAGTCCTTAGGTTGGTAGTGCCTTAAGACAAGGTTTAGTGCCTTAAAACAAGGATTAGTGAAGTGCCATAAAACAAGGCTTAGTGCCTTAATTTGTGTAGTGCCACAAAACAAGGCTTAGTGCCTTAATTTGTGTAGTGCCATAAAACAAGGATTAGTGCATAATCATTGTTTTATTACATCTCCCACTCACCCATATAGGGTGTGATAACCTCATAATCCTCTTAAACCTCTTGTATACACTCTTCTTCTCATACAGGAAATGGGTCGTGCGACCTTGCGAGAAAAACGTATAGCTACAAGAGCACATTTTATTAAGTCATCACCAAACTAATAAAAGTGCATCATTTGAAATCATCTCGTACATACCCCAGACTTATTCAGACTACACCGGTATCAGCACTCTTAACCCCTCATAAAAGCAGTGCTTCACCCCAAATATGTATTGTACTCATGACATGTCAACAACAAATATGACATAGACGCTGGCCAGCTATGAGTCACAAAAACATGGTGTATTGTCGAACAGTCTTCCTTAAGCGCTTATATCAATCCAACTAGACTTAACTCTTTCTAGACATGCCCCTTGAGACCTTATAATTGATCCTAGGGAAACAAGCTAAAGTAGCAACATCAAGCATCCTCTTCATGACATAGGCTAAAGTCAACTAAGGGTACATTTTTAGGATCTGAATTAATGATCCAAGTGGCTCACATAGTGATGAAGCAGGGATTCATTCATCACTCCCACTGTCGATCGCATTTAGCACATACAGGTATAAAATGTATGCTATGACGTATTCTCATAAAATGAGCATGTCACTTGTCCAAGAATTTGGACATACGTCATACGAATCTTAGTCTAGACATTACACAAATGTCTAACTTGAGTTCTAGTCTCAGTCACCCTCTCGGCGCCTGCCCCGGAATCTCACATTCGGCTCAATACAAGCTTCATAGATTTTATGGCAATTTTCTATGATCGACCTCTTTCCTTTTTCAAGGTCTCATCTTAGCTCCAACTAAGGCGACATTTAGAGAAGTGTTTTATCTTGCTGCCTACTTGGGCGCAAATATACATATATGTCATAATATGTTGTCTAAGCATTTTAGAACATAACACAAATGTCTCATCTTGCTCGCTATCTCAGCGCCAAGGTGAATCTCCCATGTGAGTGGGCTGACTCAAGCCTGGTGACAAATCTTTGTGCAAAAACCATATCAATCATTCTAGAACAAGTACCATGGAAAAAACGATTAACATTGCATTAATAATAAAGTCAATTACAAAATAGGTATATTAAAACCTTCGTAGTCCCATACTCCTAATATGAGAAAGGAACACATCTCTAGCAATGGGTTTAGTGAGAGGATCATCAACCATATTGCCACTTGAGATATGCTTTAATATAACCTCTCCTTGTGCTACCCTTTGTCTGATATAGTGATATCTGACATCTATGTGTTTGGATTTTCCATTCGGATCCTTTACATATGCCAAAGCAGATGTACTATCTGAGTAAACAAGTCCTGCCTCACAGGTTTTGGCTGAATAGTTTAGTCGTTGCAAGAATCTTCTTAACCAAACAGCTTCCTGAACTGCTGCGAGCAGGCAACATATTCCGACTCCATTGTGGATAGGGCTATGTAAGACTGTTTCTTGCTACACCAAGAGATAGCTCCACCTCCAAGTATAAAAGCATAACCAGAGGTGGATTTGCGTTCATCTCTGTCATTGGCCCAATCTGCATCGCTGTACCTCTAAGTCTCAAATCGCCACCATGGTAGCATAAGACAAGATCAGCGGTACCCTGCAGATATCGAAAAATTCTCTTTACCTCTTTCCAATGAGCAGGTCAGGATTACTTTGATAACGGCTCACCATACCAACTGCATGGCAGATGTCTGGCCGTGTACACAACATAGCGTACATTAGACTTCCTATCGCAGATGCATAAGGAACTTTGGTCATTTGGTTTCTTTCCTCATCATTTTTAGGACATTGGTCAAGGGTTAGGACACATCCTTTTTCCATTGGTGTGTCTATGGGTTTGGAGTGATGCATACGAAAACGTTCAAGTATCTTCTTAATGTAAGTCTCTTGAGACAAACCGAGAAGTCCTTTTGAACGGTCTCTTATGATTTTCACTCCTAGCACATAATTTGCCTCACCCATGTCCTTCATTTAAAACTTTGCGGACAACCACTTCTTAGTGGCGACAATGGATTCCATGTCATTTCCTGCTATGAGAATGTCATCAACATATAATGAAAGAATCTGAACATTTTCCTTGGATCGTTTTAGATACACACAGTGGTCTTCTTCAACCATCTCAAAACCAAAAGAGATGATTGAGGTATGAAATCTAATGTTCCACTGTCTAGACGCTTGTTTGAGGCCATAAATAGAACGTTTGAGACGGCAAACTTTGCGCTCATGTCCTTTGACCTCAAAACCCATTGGTTGATCCATATAGATCTCTTCGTCTAGATCTCCATTGAGAAATGCAGTCTTAACATCCATTTGGAAAAGGTTCAAATCCTTTTGTGCGACAATAGCTAGGATTAGGCGAATAGATGCAAATCTCACCACAGGGGAGAAAGTATCATCATAGTCTATACCCTCTCGTTGAGTATAGCCTTTCGCCACAAGACGTGCCTTGTACTTGTCAATTGAACCGTCCGTTTTGCGTTTGATTTTCAAGACCAATTTGTTTCCAACGGTCTTGCGCCCAGGCGGAAGGTCAACTAACTCCCAGACCTTGTTTTTGTCCATTGAGCTTATCTCATCTTGCATAGCAGTCATCCACTCTTTTCTAGCTAAAGATGATAGCGCTTCCTTATAAGAAGCAGGCTCTTCTTCATCTATTGGAGTACACAAGAAGGTTTCCCCTTCAATTTCAAAAAATCGACGGGGAATATTTCCTCGTTTGCTCTTGCGCACCATTAAATCTTGAGTTTCTAGCGGTGTACCATCCTTTGGTATACTCCCACTAGGTTGCAGATCATTGTCACTTTCTTTAGCGATTCCTGGATTAGGAGTCAATTCCCCATCCTCGCTTAAAGATTGTGAAATATCTTCACTTCCTTCCAACTCATGGAGGTCAAGATTCTTTTGGGCATCACCAATGCTAGGAAAATCATTCTCTATGAAATTCACATTTTGGGAATCTATTTCAGTCATTCCTCCATCAGCATGTTCACCATACATCACATAGCCTTTCGAGTGCTCGCAATACCTTATGAAGATATGTTTTTTACCTCGAGGGCCAAGCTTTCCATGCTTGTGAAAAGTATTATGAACAAAACCAGCTGATCCCCAAGGGCGCAAATGCCCCAAATTGGGCTTTTCGCCTTTCCATAATTCGTAAGGGGTTGAAGTGACTGATTAGGAAGGCACTCGGTTAAGAATGTAGGCAGCAGTTAATATTGCATCTCCCCAAAACGAAATTGGGAGATTAGCTTGCGCCATCATAGACCTAACCATGTCTAATAAAGTTCTATTCCTTCTTTCCGCAACACCATTTTGTTGCGGTGTATAAGGAACAGGAGTTGTCTGCGTATCCCCTTATTTTCACATAGTTCTTTAAACTGTTCGAGATAAGTACTCGCGTCCGCGGTCTGTGCAAAGAGCCTTTAAACTCTTCTCTGTCTGATTCTCAACCTCAGCTATAAAACGCTTGAAACAATCCAAGGCTTCATAGCGGTGAGCGATCAGATAGACATAACCATATCGCGTGTAATCATCAATAAATGTGAGAAAATAAGAGGCGCCATGACGTGCCTTCACACTCATAGGTCCACAAATGTCCGAGTGAACTAACTCTAGCGGTTGAGTAGCTCTCTTAGCCTTACCAAAAGGCTTTCTTATAGCTTTACCAGCTAGACAACATTCGCATATAGGTAGGTCAACTTTAGCGAGTGAGCCTAAAAGACCTTCTCTAGCTAACCTTGTCATCCTATCACGTCCTATATGTCCTAGTCTAGCATGCCAAGTTGCAGAATCAACATGTACATCAGCATAAGCTATATAAGAAGATGAGTAATCGGAATCATTCAAATCCAAATAAAAGAAGTTATTCCTTAAAACACCATGACCAACAATTGTACCATCCAATAACACATGCAAACCAAAAGAAGAAAACTTAAAACAATATCCATCACGCAAACACTCTAAAACTAAAAATAGATTATGCTGAATTCCAGGAACGTAGAGCACATTATTGAGGAGCAATGTGCGCCCATTGCGCATTTGAAGTTGATATGAACCAACTCCCAAAGCTTCTATACGGATTCCATCACCCATGAACACACAGAGGTGCCCTTTGGAATTCGTCGATAATCCAAAAAACCTTCTCGATCTCGAGTCACATGTTTGGTTGCTCCCGTATCTACAATCCACCCAGAGGACGTATTAGCAACTAAAACATGTTCACATACATATATGTGGGAAGGTTTAGTTAAGAAAGATACCTTCTTCGGCTCAGTACAATCACGAGCGAAGTGACCCTTCTTATCACAGTTATAGCATTTGACTTTGGACAAGTCTTTCTTCCCACCACGCTTGCCCCTACGGCGCTTGGTTTTGTTGTCATCCTTTGGTGCAAGTCTGTTTGCCCCATCCTGCTTATCTGCTCTTTCCTTTTCCTTTACGCTTAGACCCTTTAGTCTTAGACGTGCCACCCTGGGCGAAAAGGGCAGGTAGCATTGGTCGCCTCTTGGCGCTCCGATTCTAGCTCAACATGACGAGAAATATCAGAAAAATTCTTGATATTCTCATTATGTGTCATGATTTGTTTCATGGAGCTCCATGAATCTGGAGGGATCTGATGACTGCCTGCACTTGCTGCTCATCAGTGAGGGTATTTCCAGCAGCCTTTAAGTCACGTATCATGCTAGAAAGCACCCTTAAGTGCTTATGAATCGTGTGCTTAGGATTTTTGCGGTATACCTCAAACTTTAGAACCAAACTTCTAAGTCGAGTGGTGGACGTACCACCAAAATCAAACTTTAGTTGATTCCATAAAGCCTTGGCAGTAGGGTAGCTCTCATATCCCCCAATAAGATCATTGTGCATGCTGCTTAGCATAGTAAAGCGCGCACAACGATCCTTTTTGAACCAAGTCTGATAAGCTTCAAGATCACGGCGATGTTGGGCCGTTTGCCCAGTCTAAGGTTCGACCATTGAATTGGTTAACGTTTCCAATAACTCCTGCTCATTCAAGAGATATTGAATTTTCCTATGCCAAATATCATAGTTGGTACCCTCAAGTTTGTCTCCCTTATTTAGGTCAGCAACAACATTTTTGGTGGCCATTATCTATAAAACACAAGGATTGACTTTAGTATTAGCATTTTGCACATTTCTATTTGTTTCAAAAATAAATTGAAAAGAATTATCCTTCCTTACAAATTTGGACTCGAAAATTTGCTATGCTTATAATCATCACCCAAAAAAGCAAGTCTAAATAAACATTTTCAATTACTTTTAAACAAATTTCTACTTAGAAAACACAAAGTTTCCAACCAAACAAATGTTTGCGCAATTTCATAAAAGCGCATGGGCCTCTTATAAATCTAAAATTGGGAATCCATTTAATAGGTTAACCAATGAAAGTCCACCGAAAAAATGTGACCAGGTAAGTTTTGGGAGTAGTGGTGGAGATGAACTCGCTTAAATACCATTTCCTCTTAAACACCAAAGGTGTTTCCTTGAACAACTTGCCTAGACATCACACATTTTTGGGTAGTCAATTCCACCAGTATGACCCATAAATTAACTCAACCAATCCTAAGTCCATATTTGGCATGCTAAATATGAACAACTTAATAACATATTTAGTTTCTAAATGACATGTCATTATTGTTGCAACTTCATAAATAAACAATTATTCATTTATTCCAAGTGATACTTAGCCAAATGATTTTTAGAAAATAGACGGGAGGAGTCCACGATTGGATTCCATTTGTCTAAGATGAAGCTCTACAAAGGACATACGTGCTCTCACGCGCCTTCAAAGAGGATATGTTCACAAAGAACACTATTCACGAAGAACACTGTTCATCTTGCTGAAATTCCCAGAAAAAATTTCCAGATTTTCATGATCATTTGGCCATCTTTGGAGACCTCTATCTCCTTCGTTATGCATCCAAATGACGCATACAATATATCATTGGAAAGCTCATGCAACATAGAATATGCTTAGGCAAAGAAACACCATAGAAAAACAATTTAACAGCATAAAAACATGCTCTAAAAAACTCGAAAACAAACTGTTTTTCATGCTCTTGAATTTCAGTTTTCTCCTAAACCACTCCTTTAATTTGTACGAAAATTTAAAGGTAAGTTCTCATCACATAGAGGAACATACTTCATGGAAAGAAAACATCAAAAACAATCAAACAAAAAACGAAGTTTCTTGGTTCATGCTTTTATGGTGGTTCTTGCGGAAGAAAAAAAATCTCATGCATCAATCAATGGCGAAAAGCAAGCATACAAGCTCTGATACCACTGTTAATTATCGTTAATATATATTCGGAATAAGGTACTGCATACCTTGCGGAAGATTCCAAGTGAAAAACCGCTTGCAATTACTAGCCCGTCGAGATGCTTCCACGTCACGAACACGCCAACAAGAGATTCTACACGTTCTTCGTCTCCAAGGTCGTTGGATTGGCTATGAAAGTTACTCCATTGATTTCACGTACCCAAGACCAAGGCTCTTGGTGAATTGCCTAAAGGAGAGTGTTTAGGGAGATATGAGGTTTCTCTCTTTGTGGGTGTAAAACTCACTACAACTCTTTGATATGCACTCACACTTCTTGTCTCACACACACCAACTTAGAGAGTATGCTCTAATGCTTCTCATCATCTCTTCACTTGCACACACTCCATCTATTTATAGGAGTTTGTTTTAGCTCATCTCAAGAGAGCATAAAACATGCACTAGTGCTTAGGTTGGTAGTGCCTTAAGACAAGGTTTAGTGCCTTAAAACAAGGATTAGTGAAGTGCCATAAAACAAGGCTTAGTGCCCTAATTTGTGTAGTGCCACAAAACAAGGCTTAGTGCCTTAATTTGTGTAGTGCCATAAAACAAGGATTAGTGCATAATCATTCTTTTATTACAGAAGAGAAGGATGTGCATGCATGTAAAGCAAAAAGAAAGAAAAGAAATGAAATGAAGGCAATTCCAGTCTCTGTTCGGCAGCCAACTTGCAAGGCACACCCCAAGGGGGGAGCTCTCAAACACTTCTCTAGAGCTCCCTTCCCTTCTCTCCCTTAAATTTTCTTAGTTTCCTTTCAAGTTGTCAATTGTTGTAACAAAATGAGTTTACTAAATTTTCCTTCAAGTTTTCTTAGTTCCACTTTACTTTTATTTGTAATGTACATTCTTTCTTAAGTATTCAAGTTTAATTAGTTTCCAAGTTTCAATTATGGTTTTTGTTCTTATTCATTATGCTTATAAGTTAATATGCTAGTTTGAATGATTGATCACCGTTTAGGTTTGCATGTTAGCTATCTTGGTTTGAATTAAGAGTATACACCATGCTTTAATTCGAATTGAACTATGAATAGGAAGAGTATGTATGGACATTCGACAACAGGGATTAGATACATGCTTGGTTGTTTAAATTGTTCTTCTATGCTTAATGGGTTCCTAATGCTTAATTTTAGGTTAGACAACAAATGATCAAATTAGGGAATTAGGAACACAAGGTTTTGACCAAACATCATGGCTTAATCATACTTTAGCTAGAATCAATCCGTTAATCTAATTGAACTTGGGAACTTATTTGCTTGAGTTATTTCCTTTTTTTCTTGTTTTATTTATTTTCTTTTTCATTTTTATTTTGTGTAGGGGAAACAAATTGGATCATTCAATCACCAATCCTCGTGGGATCGACCTTGCACTTACATATGCTATACTACCAAACGGCTCGTGCACTTGCGAGTATCACAAGTTGAGGATGCAGCTGAATCCATTTTGGTGCAGCTAAATGAACGCAACAGCTCCAGGAAAGAAAGTTACATTAGATCAGATCAATCTTGATTCTTGATAGTAGAAGTTACAGTCATTTATGGTAAAAAAATCACATACTAAAACTTGTGCTCTGCATAAGGACTTGAAAAACATTTTCAAAATAAATATGTAATCAAATTGGTTAAACAAGTGAGACAGCCATATAAAATGTACCATTTCCTGAACCTTCACAAAGACCAGAGGGTAGATTTCTCATGGCAGTCCAAGACTTTCTATCTCTTCACCCACAAAAAATACTTTTGTCAAATGCAACAGATTGGTGGGAGACGAAATGTGATATTGATGGGCAAGTTATGGGAAACTTGTCAAACAAGTTGAACAAAGCTTATGCAGTTGAAGTTAAGAAAACTCTAAAAGCAGGTAAGTCTGAGCAAAGAGTTAGAGGCCCTGAAGTAAAAATTGGAAGGCCTGTCGAAAAATTCTCAAAATCTGAAGAATATAACCATGACATGGTTGAATGTTTCAACAACAGCTTTGAAATGTTCCAAGATTATGCTTCGGTCATCTCACTAGACTACAATTTGAGTGAAATTGATGTAGCTGGTGTCTAGGAGGTCCTGAATATGGGTGGAGAGGGAATGGCTCATCATAGCCTCGTGCATGCAGCGAGGAGGAAGGCCAAAGACATGGATCTTTTGATGGACCTCGAGTAAGGGTGAGTGCTGGTTCGGTTCATGCGGTGCTGGGTGATGCGATGTGAACGTGTTGCCTTCCTTTTCCCTTCACGGGATAGTATTGTGAGGGTTCGATGGCGATTTATTTTGCATGTCTAAATTGTAGTGTGTAATGGATGTGTGTATTGTATGTAGATTGACTTAATATTGTTGTCCTGTTGCATGTGTATTGTACTAATATTGCGTTTGTATTGTATAGATATTGTATGCATATTGCCACCCTATTGCATGTATATTGTAATACTTTTGCTGTTGTATTGTGGTTATATTGCCCTAATATTGCCTTTGTAGTGAATGTATATTGGCCTCATATTGCTATTATATTGCATGTATATTGAATACGGCTCATGAATGGGTTTACGGTTTCGGCCCTACTTCATTCAAAAAGAAGACGAGGACGAGAAAGAAACAACGTGCCTTTCAAAAACGGGCAGTCACGTGCATCATAATTGCACCGTAAGACATTGTAAGAAATTATTTTAAAAAATAATTTACAAAAAAAGGAAGGTATGAATAAATAAGCAAATGCTTCGTGATGGGTTGAAGAAAAAGATGATTACATTTGGTGGTTTGATTATGTTTGGTGATACGATATGTTGTTCGTCTTAATCTTCATATATGTAATTGTTGTATTAATAATTGATACAAATTCATCTCGTAATCATCCAATCATTAAAGCTAAGTAAATGAAATGAAACAAAAGAAGAAGCCCAAAATAAACATAAACAAAAATTTCTAGCACCCTTTTATCGCTTCTGATCACCACTGTATCAACAATGTATCACCAACGTATCACCAATTTATTGCGTTTTAGGCAGAAACGAATTATGCACTTCCTCTGTTTTTCATTTTTGACATATGTCCATTGTTTGACCTCCATTTTCCTATAAGGAAAACAAAGAACACATGAATTTAATTTGGAATGGATAGATAGCTTTCCATTAAATCTTTTGACAAAAAAAAGTAAACAGGAGAGCTTCTCCAAGCAAGCAAAGGCACGATTGAGTTCATGACCATTAGTTCAAACATTATGTGATCTAATAAGGATAACTAATTTTTGGAACAACTAATGAATCTTCAAAAAGATAAAGAACAACTAGTAAACTAATTTATGCAGTAACTTTGCACAGGTCACAGTGCTTAACATGATATTTGGTAACCATCTCTATACTCAGTGTATATTGCAGGCAGAAGCATCATAAAAGCACATATCGTACAGCTCCCGTGCGAGAGTTTCGCTCCCGTGCGAGAGTTTCGCTAAAAGAAATGTAAGAGTCATACGCAGTCGCCGTATGTCTGACGAAGTCAAGTTCTATGGCCACCCAATGGGACCCTTGAAGATTATATGGAAAATACACCCTCCAGACTTTGGTCCAAGCTTGCGCATACCCATGCTGCCATGTACCATGCACAAAGTGATGTATCTTCTTCTGGTAGCTGGGTGGAAGGTCAACGGTCTTTGAAACAGCAGTTTTCCTGGATCCTCGTTTCTTTGGAGGCGCTTTGACCGGCTCTAGAAATTGTTGCAAACATTGAATATAATGTATATTATATAACGACGAACCAATGCAACTGAAACAATGAATTTAACATGTTCACATGTTTACCCTACAAACAATAATCTGCAGTTGTCCAGTCAATTCCAAATCCTGACGGATGAGACAGTTGTCTTTTCCGTATGAGACAGTTGTCCATGTCAAGTTGCTGCAAGTTGAAGTACAAATTATGACCACAATTTAATACAAATGTAAGCATAGCAGAATTCAAGTGAGAAAACAATGGAATTATCCTAATGAAGTAGAGTTCAAAGTCTTACCCTGGAGCTAATCCATTCCGTATCATCTAGAAGTTTGTAGAAAAAGTCTGAGCCCACTACACATGATTCCAGCTGCACCTCCACACTACAATACGGAAATTTCCAACGGTGAATTTTGTAATCATTTAATCATTGGAATATTGCCAGAAGATGACAAATATAGACACACTACAAGGAAAAACCTTTTTTGCGATGAAATATTTAGCGACGAACCATATTTTGGTGGCCAAAACGAGGTATCAGCGACGAAACGATTCCAGTTGGTCGCCAAAAGGTTCGTGATATTTAGACATCCGTGATGACTTGAGTCAACTAAATAGAGACTAATTTCTTTGAAAGGGCGACGAAAGCTTTTGGTGGCTAGACTAGGTCATGGCGACCAAATATATATTTGGTCGCGAATTTCTAAATTGTGTTCGCGCGAAACTCTAAAAGTTTTGGCGACGAAAATATTTGGTCGCTGAGGTTCAATGTTTTGTCGCTAAATTAGAATTCGCGCTTAAAAATTTCATGGGGTCGGCGACCACTTGTTTTTATTCGCAGACCATCGTGCTTGGAAAATTTAAGCCATAAAACGACTTAGTTTTATATATGTTAGCTTAAGGGCGACCAAATAGTTTTTGGGGCCAATCTAGAGAGTATAAATACAAAAATAAAAAATAAGTAATTCCCAACTCGTTATTTCCTCTCTGACCCATTCTCCGCTGCTCTGACATTGGCAAAGCAATCCTCCACCGACGTCGCAGAGCAATCCTCCACCGACGTCGGCGAAGAGATCCTCCATCTCGCACGCCTTTCCATACCACTGTAAGAAATCGACGGCCATCTGAAAACTCCATCTCCGAAATCCTCCTCACTATGTGTTTCAGCGGCAAGCTTCTGGTGAGTCTACCTTGTCTCGCTTACCTTCATTTTCTTTTGAGCTCTGATTTTCAGTTGTAGATTTCATTTGGTTCCTGAGAAAATAACCAAGGAAAATCAGAAATAGATACCCAGGAATTTAAATCGGACCTGATTTCAGTGCTTGATTTTTCCTTTTTGATATCTTAAATGCTTGAACATTCAATTGTCCAAGTATTCTGAATAAAATGACTTTTCCTTTTTCCAGTAGGTATTGTGGGTTCTGTGTCAAATTTGAGTAGGGTTTTGTGTCTGATATGAATGCCCTGTTTTCCATTTGATGTTGGTTCTGAGTCAAATTTGAGATGATTCACTTGCACACGTACCCAGCATTTATTTCATTTTTTATGTTTTAATGCTTTGAGTCTGATTGATTGTTTTCCAAGTCATGAATGTTTGCTTGATACTTCTGGATTAAATCTGAATTTCTTTACTATCTGTGGGAAGAAAGAATATAACAATTCATTTATATAATTTAAGTAAAAAGTTAGAAGTTGGAAGTTGGTCATGTGGGTGTGTTCGTTTCAAGGTTTCTTTGCCTTTGTTTGTGAGCTTATGGTTTTTTTGTTGTTATTATTATTGCCAATGTAGATTATTGAGTTCTCTTTATAGTTTAGATATAAGCTAGCTGTAGAGTTGTCTCTATATTTATATATAAGCTAGCTTAGGGTCATGGTCCCATAGATTAACTCGTTCAGTTTAGCAATTATTTTTTTTCCCCTTATAGTACTGGTGTTCTGAGTGTAGTACCACTTAATTGGATGATAGAATTTAACTGATGGAGTATCATCCTTCAATGCTAGTTTGATTGTTTTGGAAATCCTTTTCAAGCTCTTCCAGCCACCTTTTTTTTTTTTTTTTTTTAACGAACCATTTTGGCTTTATGTGATGATCACTGGTTGCTTGAATTTTATGCAAGGTAATTCAATTAGCTTCAAGGGTACATTTTTGTTAATTTTGAAATGGTTTTTGTCATCATTTAGGGCATATATAATTAAAAACTGTAAAGAATAATAATTTGTTTTGGAATTGAGATGAAGAGCCTAATTACTAGTTTCAGATCATTCATATACTACACGAGAGACATGTGACCTTAAGCCTGATTTTATTCATTGTACATGTTATAACTGTATAAAGTGGATGTGTTGACTACAATATTCCTTTGAACCATTTGGTTTTCTGTTTAGGCTTTTATCTTGGATATTTGGTGCTTCCTGTGATGTCTTATTATGTTACTATTTTGAGTTAACTCAGAAAAATAATGTTTTTGTTTAATGATGAGTAGTGAAACTTAGAGGGCGAAGGCATACTATTTTGAGTTTGAATACTAATTTGTACTCAAGCCCTCCAAAAATATAGTAACAGATTTGTGTTTTTTATTCTTCTTTTTTACGATAGGGTGTTTGAATTACTTGCTTAAGAGGCTATATTTGCTTAAGAGGTATGGATAGCTAAAAATCTGGCTTCTGGCTTCTTCTTTTTTTTTTGACTTGTGTCATGGGTTTATTATGTCTAACTGTTTTATTTTATTTTATTTTTATTTTATAACTTTTATTTGCAATAGGTTGTTTGAAATACTTTCTTAAGAGGCTATATTTGCTTAAGAGGTATGAATAGCTACGATTCTTGCGCCTGCCTTCATTTCTTTTTTTTACTGGTTTCATGGGTTTAGCTAAGTTGTGCAAAGTAATGTGGAAAGAATCTTATAAAAAAAAAATTGTTACCATGATACTTACCCTTAAAAAAACATATTTAATGTGGAATCTCTCTTTTTATAATTTTCCTGTGAAAGAGTTATTAGCTTGTCAATCTGTGAAAGAGTTATTTGCTTGTATCTATATAAGTGTTTTATCTAATCATGTTATGAAATTTTGGTTTGGGCAATATATACAAGGGTGAGTCAATGTTTCTATTTGCATTGAAAAATTATAACTAATACTTGTTTTGTTTATGGTTAATTGATATTAGTTCATGTTTGATGTGGACTTAACGGATCCTGACTTGCACGAGCAACACCTCCCCCTGAAAAGATGTTTGGTACTCGAAGGACTCTAGAAGAGTGACATTATTTGGTTGATACGTTGTACACAAATGAGTAATATCAGGTATTTAATGTCTCATAACATCAGCAGTTTTCATTTTTTGATTGGGAACTTATTCTAAGTATCAAATAGAAAAAGAAAAAAAAATTAACAATTCATGTATATAATCAAAACAGAAATGTTGCAAGGCCAATGCTGAGAACAGAGGGAAAAAAAGAAGTTTGATCATATATACATGGGGTCACATTCTTTCCTAAAACACATGGAAGGTGTTAAAGAGGTTTATAATTTTAGGCCACTTGAAATCTTTCTTTATTTTTATATTGTAATAATTTCAAGTATTTCTCATTGTCTTTTTGTTGGGAAAATGTAGAAGGGTGAAAATCCTACATACATTAGCTACTAGAACAACATGTGTATGTGTAAGGATAAGAGCCTTCGATCAATGAGGCTGCTGAAATTAAAGGGGTAAGGAATACATAAACCTGCTGACAATTAACTATTGACTTGCATATATATGTATCATGCATGTACTCTTCATAGCTTTTTAGTTTATAATCTGCAATCAAAAACAAAATCAGTTCAACTGGTCATGCAAGTTTTTGACGACCCATTATTTTATATGCTAATTGTGTACCTTGGTTTTAGCATCATATAAAGACTTTATCCATTGCAAATAGAACTAATTAATTAGAAATACAAAGAAGATATGTGTAAGTTTTCTAAATTTTCCATGATCTTATATATTGATGACCAAAAAAACGTGCATGCTAAGATTGTTTTGAAACTGAGCTGCCTGCAGTTGTACTTCTCTTCCTCTTTGGAGGCCCAATTCCAAACTCCAATTAAACAAATTCAGTTCTAACAACCCGTTGTGCTCTTAGAAGTTAAAATTTAGGCCCAATTATAAGGGGGCCATGTTGCTGGGCAAATATTTATAATCCCTGTTTTTCGAAGTTTCTTGTTTGTATTGTGCTTTGGGGAGATGCAGAAAAAGGATCTTATCAGACCTGTGAGTATTTTCAAACTTTCTGCAATCTGTATATCCAAAGAGATATATTCCATTGTTTATGTGCATTTTCCTTTTATTATTTGCTTCAAGTTGATTTTATTTTTGTTTGTGACTGATTTGGATAATTGGCACTGCTAATTTATGAACGCCATTGGTGGTACTAGCATCCCATTCACTTCATTCTTTTTATGCATTTATAATATTGACATATCTTTATTTTGCTTCTTTTTGTAGAAGAAGATGAATGAAGAGTATAAGAAGGCCAAGCAACAAGTGGCAGAGAGTTTAGGAACTCCACTAGATCAAAATCGCACTCCCTATCCCACAACAGTTAGAGATCATGACTGGAGAACATGGGGTTGCAAAGGGCAAGAGGATTCGAGGCTTGGGTTCTAGTCTTCGAGTGGAGAGTTCGCATAGTGGTCGAGTTGCCTCCTCTTTTGCTACAGAGAAAAAGGTTGAGGAACTTCAAGGCACAGTTGGTGAGTTGAAAGGCATAGTTTGTGAGATGGCACAGTGGGTAAACTTTTGAATGTCATTGAGTGGATGCGGTCCTCTGACCCTCACATTTAGATGTTCCATCCCAGCATATTGGTGATTCTTCTTGTGATGGTGATCAAGGTAATAGTGGTGGTTCACGTAATGTTTATGATGATCTTGATGATATTGTAAATATTCATTAGGTTGTGTGTACATCTACATACCTGATGGTTTTTATATGTATCATACCTTGGGGGGTTTTAGAGGGTTTCTATATCTAGCTACTTGATGGTTTTTGTATCTTTAGCATACCTTGGGGTTTTTTGTATCTAGCTACATTGATGTATGCTTAAACTAGTATCTTTGAACAATAATTATGCGATTTTTATTAATTTCATCTATTTAGTGTTTTTCAGAAACTTTATGGACTAAATAATATTCTGTTACAAAGCTTGACACAAATTTTTATTTCGAAACCAAAAAAAAAATCTACACACTTTTGGCGACGAATCTTATTCGTCGCCCATTCAGTAAACCAACTAAAATATTCCACAAATAAACTCCCATCTTTGGCGACCAAACATATATTTCGTCGCTAAATAATTCTATTTCGCTGGATTTTTTGGTTTTTGGCGACAACTCCCTCTCTATAGGCGACCAACTTGGAGCTAATTGGCGACGACATGTTTTGGTCGCTAAGTTATTTTAGCGACGAAATTCTGTTTCGTCGCACGGTACTTTTAGCCACGAGCTTGCAGCGACGACCTTGGCGACCAAAAATATCCGTCGTTATTTATCTTTGGCGACGAAATATCATGTAATAGCGACCAACTGGTTTCGTCGTTAAAAGGGATTTTCCTTGTAGTGACATATATATTAAAGGTAGCTACATTTTACTTATTGGTATATCACTGCATACTAAAATAACATGAAAATTGGATTTTACAGGTAAAAAACCCTAACCTTATATTGTTTTTCCAGGCAGTGCAAAACTCTATTACTGCCTTGACATCTTCAATGGGCAGGGGTTTAGTTGGATCAAAACTTGGTGGGGTTGCCTCCGCATCTGAACCAGTCATCATCCTCTTCTTCCTGGAAGGATCGGTAAATAGACTTAACAATGTCTGGGCCGGTCGTTTCTTTCTGCACCCTTTACCTTCCACAACATCTATTTCAACATTAGCACTAGCTTCGTCATCACCACGCACAATAACATTGGGTATGATGGGAGGATTCATCTGACCTCCCGATGGCATAATCTCGCCCTTTTTCCAATCCTCTAACAAATACAACAGTTTTTGGCAGATTTCTTCGCACCCGTCCACATTTTCCGGAGTAGGAAGCTTCTCAAATTGTGGCTACTCAGATTGTGGTTGCTCAACTTCTTGCTGCACTTGAATTTGAGGAACTGAAGCACCCATTTCTGCCTCTTGGACTTCCATGGCTGCGCAGGCTTCTGCTCCATCACCGGGGACTTGTGCTTCCATTGCTGCCGGTTATGTAGTCTGAGTAACATATTCATGTAAGGGCGACATGTCACTGTCATGGTATTGTAGTGTGGAGGTGCAGCTGGAATCATGTGTAGAAGTTTGACAGTGTCACCCCTTCATTCATATGAGGACTACCGACTTCCTCATGTCCTTCCCCACGTTCATTCAACCCACCATTTCGTTTTTTCAACTGCTCTATCTTTAGCTTAAACTAGTGTTCCATTAAAGTGAGGATCTTGCCAAAATCCTCCACACACTTTCTATTTTTTTCACACTCCTTCTCATATTTCAACTTCTCCTTCCGTACCATTTCTTCCAAGTCATGCACTCTGTTTCGAAGCACTCGATTTGCACTAGCTACCTTTGTGATCAGTGCATATTTACATATCATTTTGTACCCTTCTAACTTATGATTTAGTTATGTTTTTGAGTTAAACTTGTGTTTTTAATAAGTTTTGTGTTTGTTTCAGTATAATAAGATTGAGACTCACTAATTGCAATTTGGAGACAAGTTAGCTCAAAATGGTGTCTGCAGATCAACCAACTTCACGGATTGGACTGTACTTGCTCAAGAAGAACCAGATAATGAGCCATACATCATTGGAAAGCTACGGAAGTCTATTTTCTGTAGAATTTTACGGTTCATGATTCCGAGTCTTCTAGAGAAAGTTATACATGTTTTGGCAACTTAAGGTCAAATTCGGCAGCATCTGCGTTACTGGGCCAAAAATCACATTTGAAGGCCTTCCCGATTTTTCCTTGAGTTGGGCTGCATATGCTTGGAAAGATAATTCAAAGAGCTTCAAGATCCATATTTTTCCAGATTTTTCAGACTGGAGCCACAAGCCCAAAACGAGCCCACAAGCTGGCTGCAATGCATTGTCATGCATGACATATGCATGATGAAATGTTGTTGATTGTGGGAAAGTTTGGTGAAGCATATTCAATACCTATTTTTGAGTGGAATTTTGCAGCAACCAAATGAATTGAAAGATGTTGAAGTGGATGATGCAACACTAAGCCTAAAGACAAGAGGAATTGTTTTCAAATGCAATTGTGTGTTAGGTTAGGTTGGTGAATTAAGTGTTGTGTGTTAGGTGAAGTGAGTGTGGTAGGTAAACCTATTATATAATTCAGATTTTCACTTCCCCTAGGCCTATAAATAGGGAAGTTCTCTAAGCTTGTAATCACACCCCAAAGGGGGGAGCTCTCAAACACTTCTCTAGAGCTCCCTTCCCTTCTCTCCCTCAAATTCTCTTAGTTTCCATTTGTAGTTCTCAATTGTTGTAATAAGATCATTCTACTAAATTTTCTTTGTACTAAATCTCAAACACTTTTCTTCCTTTTCTTCTAAATTCTTCAAACACTCTCTTCTCCAAACACTTCCCAAACACTTCTCCTATTTCCTTCATCAAATTCTCTCAAGCTTTCAAACACATGTTCTTCTAAAATCCACAAAGTTCTCTTCCACATTTCCCTTCTCTTCCAAAAGTCTCCATGTCTCAAACACTTCACAAACACCTTTCTCTCCCTTCCCTGAGTTATCAAATTCTCCAAGTTCACAAACATTCTCCAAGTTCTCAAACACATTTCTCTTCCCTTCCAAAAATCATCCAAGTTCTCAAACGCTCTCTTCCAAATTCTCAAAGTTCTCAAACACTTTCTCTTCCAAAATCCTCAAGCTTTCCAAACACTTCTCTACTCTCTTCCACATTTCCCTTCTCTTCCAAAATTCTCCAAATCTCTCAAACACTTTCCTTCCTTCCTCAAATGCTCTCTTTAATGTTCTCTAAGTTGTAATTTATTTTTCTTGTAATGTACATTCTTTCTTCTTGTTTTGTTTCTTTTGTTTTCATTTTTGTTTTGTGTAGGAAAATTGAATTGGATTATTCAATCACCAATCCCTGTGGAATCGACCTCGCACTTACATACGCTAAACTACCAACGGTTCGTGCACTTGCGAGTATCACAAGTTGAGGATGCAGCTGAATCCATTTTGGTGCAGCTAAATCTACACAACACTTTGCCAATTCATCCTTTGTTCTTTGAAACTCAGGCTTCAAAGTGCATAACTCAAGTGGACGGGACTTTATCCTTCATTCAGTTATAATGCAACTATTACATTACTCACAAAATATAACCCAAATACAGCTACTGTTTTCATATCATATTGTCTATATATTTACTATAGACTAATTATATAGCAGCGCTATTAAGTTTATTATGACGTATATATTGAAAAAAGTTCATGCTTACCTTAGAGGACAACGGAAGGGTAGTAGTTTTGTCAAATTCATCATCTTTTTGTTCAATAGAAATGCTGGTTTTTCCTTCGGCGTCATCGCCAAACAATTCAACAATGTCTTCACTGTTCTCAACACTATCACCCCAAGTCCAATAGGGCTGCTGCTTGTCAATTACACTTGGGCTGATAAGTTGCACATCAACCTGCAATTTACACATACAAAATACTTATCAATAAACTTATTATATTTTCATATGCATAAGATTATCATTAAAAACATAACTAACCTCACGGTTCTCGAGGGATGTGGGCATTCTCTTCGTGCACGACAAAATGCAATGCAGCCAATGTTGGGAACACCTCAAAAGCCCAAATCTAGTTTGAAGAATAAAACGTCAATTACTGAAAACAAATGAAATTGAACTTATACATTAATGGAAATATGCTTACCTGAAGTGCAAAGCCAAAACCTTTAATGTGGTACTCTCTTGGTCTACCACTTGCCGTTGTCTTTGCTTTCTTTTCAAATTTTTTTGTTTTTGTAGCTTTTTGGGGCACTTTGACTCGCTGGTAATCTGCACAAAGTGCCCTCAAAAGTGAGGCATTTGTCTTGGCATAAGAAACAGCACCCCATGGATACTTCACAAACTCTTCAAGGTCTTCCGCCAATTTCAAATACTGCATGTTAATGTGGACATGTTTTTCACTACCCAACAACACAAAAATAGCAAAGTATACAAATCCAAGCTTCAATACATCCTCCTCATCAGCGCAGGCGAGGAAGGCTTTTTCTAGTTCCAAAAGGGTGACAGTTTTATCGTCGCAAAAGTACTTCCTTTTCAATGAGCAATTCTCATTAGTTGCAATCGGGATGAAAGGAAGGTTTCCAAACCTTAGCCCTGTCATGACGCAAATTGATGCGCCGTGAATTGTATGACCTTATTGCCAACGATGAATTTTATCCCGTTGACTTGCGAAACTGTCTTGGGATCAGCCTTCCTCAACAATAAGCCGTGGATAATTTGTGAAGTCCACTTAAGGTCCTCAATGAGTAATAGATGCCCAAAACAACTGTCTTCGAACCTTCGTAACTGTTTCTGACTCAATTTCTCCTTAATTGTGCTGATCGCGGTCTTTGTATGGGAAAGGGACAACACATTTCCTTGGAACTTTTCTTCCTCAACAATCATCAGCTTTACTTTTTAAAACCATATTTCCCTGCACACCATTAGCTAATATGAAATTTCCAAAGAAAGCTACTGCAACTGCAAGACAAACTATAAAGATTCATGTGCCTAATGTAGAGACTATAAATGAACATCTACAATTTCCCTTCTTTGGATGAAACAAAACAACAAATAGACACAGAATCCAATTGCATAAATCGCCAAAACCATTCAACCCACAATGGAACGGGAATAAAACCATAATAAACTAGCAATAAAACAGGCACTACGATACCAATATAATAACACTAAAATGGCAATCCAACAGCAATAAAACAACAATACAACACCAATAACAACAAGCAACAGCAGTTTCAAACAAAGAACAAAGAACACACTCCTTCACTGTTTCAAACAAGGAATCATCATAATCAGACAATTTCAGAGATACCCCTAAACCCTAAACCAATTTGAGAGAAACCCCTAAACCAATTTGAGAGAAACCCCTGAACCCTAAACCAATTTCGAACAAACCCCTATATCAATTTCATATAAACCCCTAAACCAATTTCATAGAAACCATACATCCTAAACCAATTTCAAAGAAACCCCTAAACCCAAAGAAAATGACGATGAACAATACCTTTTGGATGTGAACGGTGGAGTTAAGCTTCGATGAACAGACACTGCTAAGGGAGGAACACCACTGCATTAGAGAGAGAGAGAGAGAGAGAGAGAGAGAGAGAGCTGCGCAAGAGAGACTGAGAAAGACTGAAGAGAATGTGAGAGCTTAGTGAAGACAGAGTGAGAGTTGAGCGACAGAGAGACAAAGCGAAGAGAGAGTGAGAGCGAGCGAGAGAGAGACGGAGCCAGAGAGCTGAGACCTGAGCAACGGAGATAGAGAGATCCAGAGAGAGTGAGAGGTGCGATAGAGAGAAAACAAAATTTCAGCAAAAGTGATATGTGTGCAATCAGTAAACAATAAAAATGTATTTATAGGTGATAGTTTTAAAATTTTAGGGGAGGGGTGGTATTTTGAAAAACAATTATAAAATAGGTGACATTTTGAGCTATTTCCCTTAATTTTTTGTTTTTTAAAGCTATCAAATTCGCCCATTTTCTAACCCTCTTTAGAATGAGTGTGTTTATAACCTCATTAACCAAAATACTCATTACCAAACAAATCAATTTCCCACCAATATCATTACTACTCCCAATATTACAACATCAAAATACACCATAACCACCATTCAAATCCCACGTATTTATCATTAGCAAACAACTCCAGTAATACTATCCGGTCCTGTAAGGCCACAATTAATACATACACCCAAACCCATAATTCCTAGGAACTTAACGTGTACACACAACCTTGGAAAGGTCCTAAAGCCATTCTAGTACCTTCACAAAGGATGAGACGGTCTCAAAGGACTTGTGGTCAATAGTTGGTCAAATTTCTCAATGTTTGGTCAACTGGGCCCACGGGGGCTACGACCTCCGATTTCCGATCCGAAAGTTCCCACGGTTTCATCAAAGTTTACTAAATACGTCATGCAAGTTTGGTCCAGATTCAGAGCGGTCAAATCGTTAGTGATCACACGATTCGGACGATTACCGTTTTATGTAATCTTTGAATCATTGATTCGGAGTATCGGGACTCTGATTCTTGATCTGCGAATTCCTACATGATCCCAAAGGTTGTTAGATCAACATATTTGGAAATGTAGTCGATCCAATTGTCCAAACATATCGAACCTAAATAACGCATAATATGCGTAAATCCGAAATAACGCCGAAAACGATAACCAAATTCAAATCCGAGCATCCTGTAGTACTCGGGACAAATTGGGGAACATTTTAGAACCAAATGGGCCACCCAAACATGGCCCACGCGCCACCTAACGTTTTGGAAGCGCGTGGGTCGCTGAGAAAATTACACGATCGGAAAATTCTCAAAACACCCATCAGTACCTATACCTACGTGATCAGGACAACTAGTGGAGCAACTTTTGTTCTTGGGCTACATCCAAAAAGTGGCCGGAATTTCCGGAAACTTGAGCCAAAAACCGGCCAAACCTTAGGTTTCAAATTGAGTTTCAAAACTTCAAAATCGATCCAAACCAACCCAACCATCAGCTAGATCACGTTGAAAATATAAGAAAGCATACTTGGATCGACAAAAATGGTGGCCGAAATCGTCAGAAGCGATGACGGAAAGTTTGAGTGAAATCCGACGGTTTTCGAGCTTTGGCAGCAGCTGGGGTGGCAGGTTATGGCGGGGATGGGGTGGGAGAAGAGAGAAGGTGACGGGCTAGTTGTTTTGGTACTGGCCCCGTCGCTTGGGGTGGCCGAAGGCAGAACCCCTGCCAAAATGTGTCCGGCTTGGGGGTTTGTCGCAAGGAGAGAGAGAGAGGTGAGGTCGGGGAGAGAGAGAGAGAGAGAGAGCTAGAGAGGAAAATATGAGGTTTTAAAAATCCAACTTTGAAATATTTACGGTTGTGCCATTGCACTTCCGTTGATTGTCACTTCTTCATTAAAACTCTGATTCAAGCCCACTACGTGTCTACAAACTCATATTGACGTGCTCTGTGCAATGGTGCCATTCAATGCTCCAAAATCCTACCGGATTAAAAAGTAACCAAAATGACCCTATCCTAAGGGCAAAATTGTAATTTCATAATTAAAATAATTAAAATAATTATATAGGTTAATTTAAATGGTTAAAGTTGGGTTGGGGTGTTACAACTTCGACAGAGCCTCCCTTAAAAACTGAACATTTTCCAAATTTACACATGTAAAAAAATACTTTTAATCTTCCCAAACTTCAACACGCACAAGAAATATCTCACAACTATGGCATAGGCCTCCGGCCTTTAAATGTCACCCTTTCATATACGTACCTGCATACATCCCTAACAATTTCACCAACTGCCTGCATGCAAGGTCTACACTCCAACCACCATCAAAAGAAATTGTAAACCTTACTCGCAAACCACTTCGAGTTTAAGACTCAATAACCATTAACAGAATAAAAGATATATTTTTATGCAATTCTAGCACAACTCACACACTTTATTCCGTGGCTGCACCTAGGTTAACCTAGGTTGCCTACGTATCAAGCCACACATAGTTCTTTCTATAAAGATATTATTCGCATACAATCCAATAAATCAGTCTAAACCAAGTTTCAAATCAAACCTTACTTAAAGATACTAATGTCTGTGCAGAGTAGTCTCATTGCACAAACTCAAGAAAATCCCACCACAAATAACAATATAAAACTCATACTGACTTTCTCTCATCGTTGTTCCCATTATACCTTTATCTTTATATATATATACATTTCCCATACACGCAAGACAGAATCCTTAACGCCCGTGCAGCTAGAACTAAAAACCACTATCCTAAATCCCAAAACACAAGGTCATATAATTATATTAAAAAAACTGAACCCACAGCCAAATTTCCAAATAACCAATAAACATTACTCATTTACTTCATAAATATAATAAACTTAGATGAACACGTAAGACATTTATAATAATAATCCGATATCTAAATAATCCAATACCAAAATCCAAAATATCCGCTTTTTTTTCACAACCAAACCCTATCCATGGCGTATATTGCAAAACAAAACTGTCCAAACATCAAAACAATGATCACACCTATGCAGAACACTCACCATGCACATGCTCAAGAACCCCAACCCGAAAATGGATCCACCTATTTTCTCACATATATAAATATATATATACACACACACACACCCCACACCATCATCATGTACCAGGTGAAAACAATCCATGGTAGAATCCTCAATACTCATGTGGCTAGGGAATGAGCAGTCCAACCGAGGTACTATTACTCCCCAGACAAGCACGGTAAAATTCTCAATACACGTGCAGCTGAATATCCCTCCTACAAGCGCAGACTACAGGTTAAGGCCTTCAGGTACACCCGGTCAAGGGTGCCCAGGATCCCAACACACCTCCGAAGAGTTACCGCGTGTCTAATATATCAAGTATCAATAACAGGGGAGGTACATATCATAGTGCACATCATGTATCATCGGGGAAAACAATCCAACACGGGGATTGTTTTACTAGACCACATGGCAGAATCCTTAATACTCATGTGGCTTGGTTATGAGCAGTCCAACCGAGGGACTATTGTTCCCAGACACGCACGGTAGAATCCTCAATACACATGTGGCTGAAACGAGTCTTACGGGCACTGAATTCCTTTGAATCCATGACAAACCCTGTGGTTTTTCTGACATCCACCCGATGCCGGGCCCACTTACTAATAACATCTTCTTCTCCAAAAACAAAGGAAAAGAGGGTCGAGACCCTCTGCCGAAATTTCGGCTGAGTCTTCCTTGAAAAATGGATTTTTCCCAAATTTTCAACCTGTCAAAACACATAAATAAATTCCAACCGGCAGCACGCACAAAGTGAAAGCACCTAGTTTCCAGAACATGCCAAAATCAATCATCGATTCAAACGAGTTTCAGACCTGTCATAACCACAAACACATTTTTATCACCATCATTCAGTAAAACTGAATATATAAAAAAGCACTTAATCTCACCTCCACTGGGCTTCAAGCCCACCGACATAATCAAAGCCAAACTCAACGAAAGTAATAGTTTAATTCGCTGTTGCACCTAGGTGAAATCCCATGCTACTTACGTACCCCTTGATGAGGGATCAAGCCACACATAGTTCTTCATTCAATAATCATGAACTAGACAATATACAATTATTTTCAGTAAAACCAACAAGTTAATTCTAGCATCATCTTTTCCTTTTAAGTAAAATCAGAATATCTCAGCTCATGAACTTCAACCCATTTTTCTTTACTCACTCCGTTCTTAAGACTCATAACTCAACAACCCTTTCCTTATGACAATTCACATATGCTAAGCATAATTCTTTTACAAGTTAATCTTTTTCCCGACATAGTATAATGATCATTTTCCCTCTCCCTGTTACTTTACTACACGTCGGAGAGTCCAATGCCACATGTAGTAAAGTAACAGTAACCAAAGTGTTTGGATCCTTTACCAAAAATCCAACGCAATGTGTGGTAAAGTAACCAATATCCAAGTGAGCACACACGCTGAAAAATCCTAAGCCACGTGTGGCTCAACCAAACAATGTCTTATGCGCGCAAACTGCTTTACCACATGCCAAAAAATCCAATGCCACGTGTCATAAAGTAACCAATATCCAAGTGAACCCACACGTCGGAAAATCCAATGCCACGTGTGGCTAAACTAAATCATGTCCTACGCGCGCAGACTGCTTTACCACACGCCGGAAAATTCAACGCATCGTATGATGTTAAGCTCATATTTTCATACATATACATGCCCAATTAACTTACTCATTTTGCTTAGTTTCTTAGAATTTTGAGTTATTTGCCTCTCTTTGTGTGTTTTGTAGGCCAATAGAGCAAGAGAGCATAATTCATGAAATTAAAGCATGTTAAGGTAGCAAGAGATCACTTTTGGTACAATCCATGCATATTAAGGGCTGATTGGCATGAGAGGAATACAACTTAAGGCATTTGAAGCCATATGGTGCAAAAACGTACAAAAACTGGAGACTGAGATAGAAGTTAATTTCGGCCTTATCTTCTTCATCCGAGCTTGGATTGGGCCAATACCTGTGTGGTTGGATCAGAGACATTCTGAACTTCACAATGGACATCTTAAAGTCATCATTTGATTCAGCCAAGCCCAATTAGTAAGCCCATGAAAATACACATCATGCTGACATAAGGATGAGCTGATGAATGCTTGGTCATGGTGAGCTAGGCATGAGGTATTGGTTTCTGGATGGATGCTTGGTCATGCTGACATATTGATGAGCTAGGGATGCTGGTGGGAGTTATTGGTGAAGTGCAGCAACCAATTCTGATTATCTAAATACAAGTGTTGTATGCATTAGCCATATTAAATTCAGATTTATCACTCCCTTCTCCCTATAAATATCACTTCCATTCCAAACACTATCATAACTCATATCATGAGATCCATCATTTACACTTCCATTGTACACAAAGAGAGGGAAAGTTGAGAGTCACAAAGGGAGAGAAGGGAGAAGGCAGCAGCTGGGAGGCTTTGGCCTCCTGGCAGCCATGGAGATGAATTTTTTCCATCTCTAGCATGATGTCCTTATCTTCTTCTCCTCCCTTTGTCTTTTATTTTCTTCTTGTATTTTCTTTGTTTTACTTTGTTTTTCTGTTATTAGTTGTAATAAACATCTTGCTAGTCTTGTATCATGGTTTGAGTTTATAAAGTTTGATTTCATTATTAATAGGACTAATAATAATAGGACTAATAATAATAGGACTAATAAAGTTTGATTTCATTCATGAATTCTTTATAAATAATATTAATAGGGCTAATAATAACAATAATAATAATAATAATAAGCATTCCCAAAATTCCCATAATCACGTATTCTACCCTAAAAATTCATTAGTTTGAATTAGATCACCCATAACTTTCAACATCCGTTCTCAAATCAATTCCACATATTTATCATTGGCAAACATCTCCAGTAATACTATCTGGTACAGTAAAGCTACAATCAAAACATACACCCAAGCCCATAATTCCCAGAAACGTAATGTGTATACACAACCTTGGAAAGGTCCCACGGCCATTCTAGTACCTTCCCAAAGGATGAGATGGTCTCAAAAGACTCATGATCAACAGTTGGTCTAACTTCTCGTTTTTTATCGATCTTGGCCACGAGACCCACGACCTACCTTAGTTCGAGACGGTTGGATCGCTCTCGAATCGCAGGATCACCAGTTTACGTAACCTTTGAATCATTGATCAGGCGATATATGGGACTCCTATTTTCTCGATCCGTGAGTTCCCACACGATCCTAGACGTACAGAGAACAACTAACTTGGAAATGGAGCCGATCCAACGGTTTGAAGATATCGAACCCGAATATCGCCTAATATGCATAAATCCATTCTACTACCAAACGATAGCCAAATTCAAATTCGAGTATACCGTCATGCTTAGGACGGCATTTGGATTATTTTAGGACACAACAGCCCACCATAGAGTGGCCCATGCTCCACACACTCGCTAGCAGCTCATGGGTGGCTTGAGTAAATTTCCGGCGACGGAAATTTTTTAAATCACCCAACAATACCTATACCTACGTGATCAGGACAAATAGGGGAGCAATTTATACAACTGGACCGACCTCTAATTTGGTCGGGAAGTGGCCAGAAAATTGATCCAAAAATTGAAAATTTCTAGGTTTTAGATTGAGTTTCAAAACTTCAAAATCGATCTAATCCAACTATACAGATAGCTAGAACACAAAAAATGGATGAAGAAGCATACCATGATCGACTGGTTTGGCAGCCGGAATGTCGTCGAAAATTTTCGAAAACCGTCGGAACTTCCAGTTCGACACTACCAGGATTTTTCGAGCTCCGATAAGGGCTGGGTTAGGTAGAAGAGGAGAAGAGAAGAATTTTGGAGGTGGTTTCGTCAAAATTCGTGGCTGGACGGCAACGGAATCACCATCTGAAACCGCCTGGGTCGCACGGGAAGAGAGAGAAAGAGAGAGAAAACAATCGGGGTGGAGAGAGAGAGAGGGGACGGGTCTGGTTTTAAAAATCCAACTTTGAAATATTTACGATTGTGCCAATGCACTTCTGTTGACCACAACTTCTTCATTAAAACTCCTATTTGGGTCCACTACGTGTCTATGAAATCTTGAGAGCGAGCTCTACGCAACGATGCGACTTATTTGCCCAAAATCCTTCTAGATTAAAATGTGACCAAAGTGGCTCTACTCCCAAAGGCAAAATTGTAATTTCACAAAAGAATTAAATCGATTAAATTGGGTCAGGGATGTTACAAACAAGGTCTATGTAACGTCTTGAGAGTTTGGTCTCAATTCAGCCGTCGGATCACTCACGATCGTATGAGCGGACTTCAACTTAGTACTTAACCCTAAAATCATTGATTCGAAGTATGCGGGACTTCATTCTCAATAACCCGTTCCTCCACAATCCTAGAGATACGAGGAACGAGATATTTGAAAATGAGACCCATCAGACGGTCCAAACCTATCAAACCCAGATATCGCCTAATAGGCGTAATATCCGTTCGATAGTCAAACGATATGAGGAGTATTTTGGAACTCTATGAACCACCACAAAGTGGCCCACGCGCCACCGCCTGCCACTAGCAGCGTTGGGTGTCCTAAGAGATTTTCTGGCAATGGAAAATGACCAAAAATCCAAAATTAACCCAAACTAACTACATGATCAGGGAGAGCATAATGAGGGGATGAATTTCCATAGGTCACTCGACAGATTTGGCCGTCGGAATTATCAGAAAATGCAAGAACACTGCTGGAAAACCTAACCCTTTTCTCAACTTCGATTCGAGCTCACCGTCAACCAATTAGATCGGGTTTTTGGTGGGTTTTGTAGAGGATGACGAGAGGAACATTTTTCATGAAGGTGACACGGCCAACCGGTGCACGACGGTGTCGATTGGTGGCCGGGAAGTCGAACAATCACTGTTGCTACAGTGACTGTAGCAAGATAAGTAAAAAGCAGCCTCAGTTACTGTAGCAATGTCGAGTGTAGAAGAAATGTCGAGGGGAAAAAGAAAGAAGGAGGAGAAAAATAAAAAGCAGCCTCAGTTACTATAGCAATAACAATTTGAAAATTCTCATTACGTCATTTTCATTTCTAGAACTTTCCTCCTTTGTTACAATTCGGAATTGGGCGTGCCGCATGTCTACGAACTCGTATCGTCGAGCTTTACGAACGGTGCCACTCAATTCCCAAAATCCTCCTCGAACAAAAAGTGACTTAAAATGTTCCTGCACCCAAAGGCAAAAATGTAATTTCACCATAAATAAATTAATTGAACAATCATTTTTTTGGGACGGGGTGTTACATAACTTCTACCAAAACATTCTTCCATAATTTTAGATAAAATTTAAGAAATTCTTGTGGTTTGGAGGAGAAGGAATGGGCATGATGTGGTTGTTCAATATATATATTGGCTAAATAACCATAAGTTAAAAGGACTCCTAGAGTAATTGGAATTTTATTTTTGCCATGCTCTAAACACATTTCTTTATACTTGGTCATATTTTTAAGAGCTGAATATACAATAATGTTTCCCGAATCCGCCATGCCCATCACCATCAAATATTCCTTTTCCAAGATGAGTGGTTGGGATGTTGGTTCGCTACTAAGGTCCGTATATGGCAACCTCATTATAGAATTTCATCGGTGGAGTGATAGTATAGGATTTCACTTGTCGTATGGTTTTGTCCTAACTTGTATCGGTGTTGTGGAGGGATATATGAGGCTTTGTTTTTTGGTATGGATATATGAGGCTTAGGCCATCTGTTGCTGGATCTTCTTGTCTGGCCACGTCTCGCGCGCTGGTGAGGTTTCTATTGGAATCCAACAACACAATTCAAACAACCCCTTTTTTTTCTTTTTTTTTTTTATTCTAACAGGTAACCCAAATCAACGATCCACATTAAATCAAAGCTATTTTTATGGTAAAAAAAATATATCCAATGGCTGAAATTTAAATCCAGCAGTCAAAATAATATTTAAAATTAATCTAAATCAGATCAAACCCCAAAACTCACTACAAACTCTATAAATACCTGCTCATTTTCTATTTCTCAATTTATTTTTCCTTTGTCAATTTCATCAATCTCCTTTCATCCTTTTCGAATAAAATTATATTTGTGGAATTTCAATTTTTTTAGGTCAAATTGTTCAAACAATTAAATTATGAAGTTATTTAAAAAGATTAAATGAAGAAAAGTTATCCATAAAAATTAATTAGACTTAAACCATTTTAAACAATTTAATAAAGTTGCAGGCTTAAAATTTGAGCATGGAGGGTTGGGGGAACAAACAGTTTGAGTCCAAGCATAACCCAAATAATTACTTTTTGGAGAGAGAAAATTTGGGTTTAGCCCCAAATGGGTTAGAGAAGGCCTTAATGTCCTCAACTTTTGTACCTTTTTGTCTTTTTGAAAATACAATGGGTTGTTTTAGAGTAGAGAGTGTATTTTGGATTTTTCTCATTTCCCTGAATCCCCTATTTCAAAACAGAAAACTCGCCCAACCCCTGGAAACTTTTGTGGTCTTTGTGAAAATTATAGAAACTTTGGAGTCTCAATGTAAATATTAAAACTTCATTTTGAAAAACTGAGCCGTTTCTTCTTGACAGTTGTCATTGCACTGGTTCTGCGTCAGCAGAAGGAAGAAGAAAGAAGAAGGAAGAAGAAGAAGAAAGAAAGAAGAACTTAACCTTCTTCTTCTCGACTGCATCTGCTCCAAGAGCTTTAGCAGCACCAGATCCAACATCTTCTTCTTCTCTGCATTTGCTCCAGGAGGATTTTTTCTTTAAACTGTTTTTTATCTTACTGGATAGTTGTGTGGTTGGTTTGTAATTAGATAATGGAAATTGGTGTGTGATTTTAGGTTTATTATAGCTGTGAATCTGTGATCTGGAATTCTGTTTAAATATTGCTTTCGGTTTAATGTGTTCTTTCCTTTTTTGCTGTTTATTACATTAAAGAAAAAATATGGCACGAGTGGACAGATGAGGGGCACGTGGTAATTACTACGATTGTGAAAGTACGAGGACAAAATTAACCAAATTAAAACAACATTGACGAAATTGGAAAAAAACTGGTAAACTACAGGAACCAAAAGTGGTTAAGATTTTCATGCCTCCTTGATTTTATTTTGGAAGGAGATGAAAGAGGATGCTAAAGAGAAAACGTTTACATATTTGTCATTCCAGAAATAGTAAAATCTAGACAGAAGTGAAAGATGAGCGAATCACTAGAATATTCTTTTTGTTGGATAGTCTTGGTGTGATGAGAAATTTGAAATGAAAAGGTAAAAAACAAGAATGTTAGGAACGAAATTATGTATTTGTATTCCCTTTTCTGGAGAGACTAATTCATGTATTTTTTTTTAAATGCCTTTTCATTTTTCACAAGAGTGCAAGGAGATTTTGTATAAGAATTCAAGAAATACTTGCCAAACATGATTGTGAATAAATTCATGTCCTTATTTTAATGGAGCCCTTTTCAGGATCAGGTGGGGAGTTCCTGAAACATCAGTGATGGGTGAACTCATTCATTTCAAGCAGTTTTACATGATTATTCTCTGCTTATTTTTATTTATTGCCAATTAAGAAGGCATTGCACTAATACCTTACCTTTGATATGAAGTATATGGGAGAGTTGGGATGTCTCTTTGAAGTCCATCGGAATGATGAACTAAAAAGGTAAGAAGTTGTGCTTTACGTAGTTAATTATTGTTTACTGATCCATAAACATGATGTAATGTGTTTTGGGTGGCGAAGCAATTATGATATACACATATATCTTCTGTAAGGCATCTGATTTTGTCACATGCATACTTTTTTGCATTCTTACGGCAAAAATTTGTATGAAGTCTTAAAATTCGTAGTTGTAATGCGATAGTTCAACCATCCAGTGCATTAATGGGCTCTCGAATAACAACTGAACTTTCCTTTTGTCTTTTCAGCCCTTTTACTGCTGGCAGATATCACAGTCTTGTAATTGATAAGAACAGTTTTCCTGGTGAAGAACTTGAGGTTACAGCATGGACAGAGGATGGACTGATAATGGCTGCTCGTCTCAAGAAATATAGACATCTTCAAGTAGGATAAGGGTTTCCTCTTTTTTTTCGTTTTTTGTTTTCTTCATTCTATTATGCAATGGAGAATACTGTGCTGTTCATTCTGGTAATGGCTGCCCTTTTTCTTCATTGTATGGACAATGCACGTTCATGCTCAAGTTGTATACCATATAAAGAAGAGACTCGTAACATTTTATCAAGAAGGTGAACTTACTTTGCCTCCAAATACTGGAAGAAATTTCTCAAGGACCTTTTCAGAGGAAGTGTCATTTGCTTCATTTCTGATCCTAGGATTCATTTTACAAATCACTGAGAGGATGAATGATAATGTTTTGCATTGAAATTGAGCAAGTTGCCTAGTTTTTAAACCCTAAACCCTAAACTCTTTTAGCTACAACAAATGTAGATGGATTGCAACCAAGAGGTTCACTTAATGATATTTTTCCGGGTGATGTATGTTAGAAAACAATGTGGAATTCAAGATCGTTCCTACCGTATTTCATTTGCTCTGAAAAATTAGTTAGTATAAATGAGAGCAGCTCTTATGTTTTTGAATCTTCGACTTAATCGTATGCCGTGTTTCTGACCTTTAGCCATGGTTCTTTTCTTACTCTTACTTACTACTCCTATAGAGTTAAAGCTCAATGTAGCGTTGTTGCTATAACCAAATACATTTGAACGTTTTTTTTTTTTTTGGCAGGGGGTTCAGTTTCATCCTGAAAGTATCATAACTTCTTAAGGCAAGACAATTGTCCGTAACTTTGTTAAATTGATAGAGAAACGAGAATCCGAATCTGAGAATTACGGGCCTCGTTGATCTGCAGAATCTACACAATGTAATGTAATGTGCCAATAGCTTTCAGAAAGTAATAAATAAATAAATAAATGAAGAACCGTAACATGTGTGTTATGTTTTTTTCTTTGCCAACTTCTTGGGTCGGATAAACTTTAGAGATTTTCTATTTAAACCCCACACTTCTCTTAGTTCACCCCATCTTTTAATTTAAATTTTCACAATTTCTAAGAAAACCCCACTATCTTCCCAAACTACCCTTAAATACACCCCAAACTGAAAAAATAAGAAATAAAAGATATTTTCTATTTAAACCCCACAATTTTCTTTGTTCCCAGCAATAGGATGTAGAGGAGTTAGTATTTTTCTAAAACTTAATTAATATGAAGAATGGTGGGGTGTGCGTATAGATATACTAGGATTAATTATTAAATTGGATGATCTTTTTTGTCTTTTTACACAATAATAAAACTTACAGCTTAATGATTTAATTATTGGAGTGAACAAAGAAAAGTGCGGTGTTTGAATAGAAAATCTCTCAACTTTATTTTACAATATGAATTGCACTTCGTATATTTTTTACATTATTATAAACAAACCTGTCCAACCGAAGCGGGGAGATGCAGGTTGGTCCTTGTCCCGCTCTTAAATGTTTAAAATATTTTCAACCTCCCCAGATTACTTTGGTGTGGTGGCCAGGCCACAAGTGTTTTAAACCGAGCCAGCCAGCACATCTAACACCCAATACATGCTCTTATTCTTGACCCTAATCCATATTTCCCATCCCCAGCTGCCAACCCCTAATAACAAACTCAATATGCGCTGCATGCTTGATTTTATGTCCAATGGGAGATTGTTTTAGTTCAGTATGTGCTTCATATTTTTCCTTTGCACCCCATCTTATGGTCTCTCTCCCTCTCTCTAACAGCCTGTTTTTTTTTTTTTTTTTTTTTTTCTGCTTTAAATCAAAACAAGTTGTTTCTGGTTTCTCTCTATTTCAAGTGCTGTAGTCTTGTTGTGGGTTACGTTGTTTTTTCAATGCTTCTACGCTCAAGTACAACCCCAGAAATTGAACAACTCAACCCTTATTGAATCGGGTTGGGGTAGCTTGGTTGAAACTTCTTCAGTCAGTTTCAGTTTCCAATTTTCCCAACCCGGTAAGGTCTGGTCGGTTGGAAGCTTGGGCCTCAACCTACCTCCAAAACCAATTTGTGCCATGCCCAAATTTGTAAGATATTTTCATTCATACAAATGAAATCTTCCGATACTGTCACACAAACAAGATATTTATAATATATTTTCATAACCAGTATGTATATATATTTATGTACTTACTTGTCCACATATATATGCTTCACCCGGCCACATTTCGAGCATTCTTCTTCAACATCGTCTTTAATGTCTATATCAAAATCTGGCTCCCTCTGCAATATAATATTAAATCTCAAAACAAATTTTTTTTCTTCGAAGGAAAGCAGAACAATCTTTACTAAAGAGCACAGACCTCGGTGGCTGGATCAAACATATTCTTCAATAGTAGACATTCGCTGGGGTTTCCAATGGGTTCGGTGACTGCAAGCGGCATAACTGTAGCTGGAAGAATTGGAGCAGAGACTGCCGCTTGACCATTGATCGGCAAAGTACCAGCTCGTTGATTTGGTGCTGACCCATTCAGCACTGGAACTCCAAGAGAACCCGCAATACTGCCAAAAGAGAAACAATTAGAAACAAGATCATGACATAATTATTTGAAACCAGTGAAGGAAAATGAAGACAAACCTTGTGGCAATACCAGTGCGATCCAGCTTCTGCATTAGCAATGCTCTCGATTGGGCATTTAAAGACTGCAAAGAAAGACACTTCACATCAGAGGAAGTCACATTTGTAGAAATTGAATTATTCATTCATATTATACACTTCAAGAACAGGCAACATATGGCTCCCACAATTGAAATTCACTGTTCCAGGATTCTCCATCCTTCCACGATTACATCTGTTTTGTTGTAATTCTGCAATCCAGGAGGATGGAAAAAGCCTTCCCTTTTCCCCTTTCCGTGTCATTTATAAGTCCTTTTAATCTGCATAGTTCAACCCCTTGATATATAATATATACAAATGGCTTAGTATTAAATGTCAATATTTTTCGATGTTCCCTTCTTTTTAACAATTACTGGAAGTATTTTATGCTCTTTCAGAATACTTCATTCAAAATTTCCATCATTTAGTCTGAATACTGATATTTTGTCAATACTTATATTTTTTCAACCTTCGGTTATTCCATTATCATCAATATTAGTGCTTAAAATATACGTGAAAGTACTAACATTCATCAACATAATGAAAAAATTGAAACTCACCAAACCACCCCCATCATCATCATCAAAGTCTGCAGATTTTGCTCCAGTCTCTTGTGATCCAACATGATCCGTAACAGATGAAACCTACATAGTGTCCAATAACTGTGTTAACAGGGGATATTAACAAAAGAAAAATAATAATAATAATTCGTTACGAAGGTACAACCAGATATAGTGACAGGAAATCGCAAATATTAAAGCTGTCATTTCCCTCTAGAAACTTGTAATATCCAAATTCCCTACAAATCTACAATAAAAAATGCAAACCTACCTTGATAGTTCGACCCGCAATCTCCAACTTTCCATTCAGACTTTGAGCTGCCTTTGCATGTTCTAGATGAGCAAACTATAAAACATAATGAACAAATAAATAAGTACCAACCAACATAATAATCTTCTAAACAGAAAATGAGAAGTAATCACTGACTTGAACAAAGCCAAACCCCTTGCACTGTCCTGTCTCAAGATCAAGGGGAAGTTGCACGAGTTCCACTGGACCAAATGGTTCAAAAATCTGAGCATTCAACATAAATAAAAAAAATATTGTGAGGAAAGAACTAATTTTATAAGAGAGTTGAAGATAAAAAATACTGTTAACAACTCCTAGTTTATAGTAGTCCCATTTATTGACATGGTTGATTGTTTCATAGTGTAGATTCATTATTTAGAGCTTAAACTTAAGGTTTCTAGTCTTGGATCGATTAGTAGCTTCAATTTTTGCTTCAATTCAAAACCTAAAATTGAAACTCTAAGGGACCAATATATGCCCAAAATAATCAACACTGTCAACAATAAATGAGACCAAAGCTGAAGAAAATTGAATAGATGTGAGGTTTTCTCAACACATCCTGCCTTTAAGAAAGACAGGGCATCCTACACAGAGAGCACATGCATATATGCGTGTCCATATAGGGAAATGTCCTCTTGCCAGACAGTTGCTTATGTTATATACACATAAAGTAAACATATATTTAGAAAACTAAACATACATGACAAACCAAGTAGCAATACCTCTCTAAGGTGAGTCTCAGTCATGTTAAAATGTAAGTTCCCTACATACAGTTTCCTATCAACTGCACCATATGGTCCTGCAACGCCTACAGCCCCAGCAGATGTGTTGGACTGAACAAGATTCTTTTCAGCCTCTGAAGGTTTTACCATTACAGGTTGTCCTAGAAGTAGTTGGCCAGAGAGAGCTATAGCCATTGGCACAGACATTGCATCATAAAACTCAATATACCTGCAGTATCAACGGCCCTACACAGTAAGTTTGATGGAACATACAAGACCTTAAGTATAGCAATCAAAACTTACAAAGCATATATCAAAGAGATGTAGGGAAACAAAAACTCTAGGGCAGAGAGCTCAAGCTGAATTTCTTTTGATGAATCTGATGACTCATATAAAAGAAAATGTTAGGTCATCACAATAAAAATTAAAAAAAACATGAGTATTACATTAAAAATTGATCTACAAGAAGACACTAATAGGATAGGGCACATGGGAAAATAAAAAAGCAATCATATGAGCTAAAGTTTGATAATGAAAACCCAATCATGAAAATTAACAGTGAACTTCCAGATAAGCCTTAACTGGACTGGAAAGAGCACTAAGATGTCAACCAGACTTAGAACTTATGAAATACCAGAACCAAAGGAAATCGAGATAAAACTGTCCACTCGCGCTACCCACTTAAAATTTTACCATTCAGAAAATCTGCTATCATAAATAAACTCCACCAAGTCATTACCAATCTCCACAACAGAATGGGAGGACCATTAAATGAAGAATTTGAAAAGGTGGACTGGGATGCAGAATGGTGCCCTTATAGCAGGAAACACGAAGAGGAAGAAAGCGGGAAACGATAAAAATTAGGTTTTTGTCGTCTACCTTGAGTACGCAGCATGAATTGATTAAACATGAGTGCAAGGTATTCCCACCATCCCTCATCATTATCGCATTGCTAGTTCATTTAAGAATACAGTTAAACTTGATTCTAAAAGGATGATATGCAAACAACTATCTTACAAAGTACACACACATGACTATAATATAGTTTCATATAAATATGCACATACCCAACTCCTTTTGACCGTCTAGAATTCCTGTCCATGATCAGTCGTACATCCCTCACCTGAAAGTGGGAAAAAAGAAACAATAACAAAAATGTAAGACCAAATAGAAATTCATGTATTGAAAGAAAAGGGGCTTATACAGAGATATTTTAGATATTGACACTACATGATAAAGCACCTAGTTTGGGGTGTTCACAAGATGACCGCATAACTCATTTGCATATTTTCACTCACCCCACATATACAGAATGTTGAGACAATAGAAAGTCATTATATTACTCGTAACTGAAGGCAGAGGAGCATGTACTGCAACAGGAAGCAAATGAATCTCAATACCATGCAACCATAATGTGTGAAGGAGTGTCTCATGCAACAAGATTGTAATTATTCTCAGGTATTAGGATTAAAAGATTTGAATCCTAATTAGATATCACAAAATGAGAAAATAAAGGTAGCAAACCTGGTTATATATAATATAACTTCATCAAGAGGGAAAAAAAATCATCTAATAATCTAAAAGAATGAATGAATTTCAGCCAACCTTGCCCGCTTTTGAGAAAAATTCATAAACATCTCTCTCGGTTGCCTTCAGTGGCATCTGTCATCACCATATTAAACCAACCAAAGAATAGTCAGAGAAATTGCAAAAGGGAAAGAATTTGGTTAGGTTCATTAGATTCCCAAACTTAGGTTCATTACGTTCCCAGATCAACAATCATTCTACATATATCAGTTCAAATTTTATATCTGTAAAAATCAACTTGACTTTAAAAATCCTAACATTAGAAATAAACTCTCATTTTTCTCATATCGTTCTGACTATTTTATTGTGAGTCTGATCCATTAACAACATTTACTAAATAGCATTAATCTGTAATCGAAACAAAAATTTCTAAGAAAACCAAGAAACCCTTAAAAAAGAATCGGGATTAAGACTTGATTGCAAATAAAATTAAAATAAATTTATTGAAGAGCAAAGGCACAAGCCACATACCTGGTAAGCAAAAACAGTTCTCTGATCCCTTTCTGGATCAGCTTCAGGCTCCACCGCATCTTTTTTGTCTTTAAACCTCCTGGCATTTGAATGTCATTTGACACAGTTAATAATTTGAAACTATAATATAATTATCATTTTCAAATGAAGTGTTTAAGGATTACTTTTCATAACCCAGGCATTATGGTGCATTAAAAAGGGCAAGAACCCTCCCTTAATATAATCCATGTATTTGTTGGCATGCAAAAGAACCCCTTTCTGTAATCAACATATTATTATATTGTTAACTGTAATACGTCTCTAACTATTAGCAAGAACCTTGACAGGAAATCGCAGCACTAAGATAACGGAATATCTGTATATCAATTGAAATTTAATACTTTCTCCAAATTTCAACAGTTCAATACGTTCTCCAAAACAAAAAAATTCAATACTCCCCACAGCAAGTAATAATTAACAGTTGAAGAAGAGAAGGAAAAAATCTTGGACCAGCCAAAAACTATAATGCCCTGGTAAAGAAAAGTTCCGGCAAACAATCCATGGCCAAAGCTCGATTCATTCTTAACTATTAATTTCCTAATCTAAAAGTAAAAATGAACAACAAAAAAACATCATTGTAACTACTCCGAGTGAACAGCGGTTGCTTAAGTAAAATATGTTTGAAGGTGCGAGACAAATAATGCCTGTAGTTCCCACAAAACAATCCACATTACCATACAAAATACTTATGCCAGTACCAACTGGGCATTAAGAAGAGCAAACCAGATAAAGTATGAGAACCTAACATCACAAAACAACCCAATTTAAGTAGACAATCATATTATCAATACTAATATTACCTGCTCTCTCTCAACTCAATTTCTCGTTCCCTTTCTCTAATTTCCCTCTCCCTATCACGATCAGAGCGGCTCCTACTTCTGCGAGATCTCTCCTTCTCTTCGCGGTCGATACTTCTGCGAGGCCTCTCTTTCTCTTCGCGGTCGCTACTTCTGCGAGGCCTCTCTTTCTCTTCGCGGTCGCTACTTCTGTGAGGCCTCTCTTTCTCTTCACGGTCGCTACTTCTCCGAGGCCTCTCTTTCTCTTCACGGTCGCTACTTCTGCGAGGCCTATCTTTCTCTTCACGTTCGGATCGACTCACACTCCTCCTAGACCTCTCTTTCTCCTCCTTCTCTCTTCTCTCTCTCTCCTCCCTTTCTCTTCTATCTCTCCTCTCTCTTTCCCTCTCCTTATCTCTCTCCCTCCTCTCTCTTTCTCTCTCCTTCTCCTTCTCCTTCTCCTTGTCCTTATCTCTACTACTCCTGTCTCTGTCTCTTTCCCGCTCGCGATCACGATCTCGGTCCTTGTCCCTTTCGCCCTCTCTCTCCCTCTCTCTACCACTTCTGTGGTGCCGATCCTTATCGCGGCCATTCTCGTACTCGCCCTTCGACCTCTTACTGCTCTTCCTATCCTCATCTTCGGCACCGACCGAAACGTCGTCGTCAACCTCTCTTTTTCTGTAACTCTTCTCGGTTCCGTCCTTCTTCGTTTTCTTCTTCGAGTCCCTCTCGTCGTTCTCCTGCACAGTCTTCTCCAGATAATCGTACTCGTCGAAGTCCATCGCTGGCTTCAGAATTGATTGCCAAGGTTCTCTGAGCTAGGGTTTGTCGAAACCCTAGGTTTACCAGAAAGAGGGAGCAATAAAACGCTGTGTATTCGGAATTCTTTTAGTTCTAGGGTTTTGAAGAGTTTCAGCAAATGGGAAAGAACTTCGGTTGTTTCCTGTATTTCTCTATTAAGCTGGGATGTAGGGTCGGATGTAATTTGCGCGTATGCGAAGGCCAAAAGCCCGTGGGAGAAAATCCATGAAGAAATATAATAGGCTTATTATTATAAAACTTACCTCAAGGTTTGCAAAACTATGAGTTTGCATTCTTTATAATTTTTTTATGTTATTTGTGGTCCTGATTAATATTGGTATTTATAAATAGTCTTTGTCATCATGTTCCATTCAAAAATCTGTTAAATTAATAACGTGACACAGTCTCATATATCCAATAATATAGGATTAAATAAATATATATATACATTTGAAACTTGTAAAAAAATTTAAAAAATTTAAAAGAAAAGAAAACATATTAAAAACCAAAGAAAATCATCTTCTCCATCACACTAAACCCCAACCCCCACCAGTCTCCCTTCCCCATTTTTCTCCTCGCTCCACATTCTCCCCCCCTCAGGCCTCCAATAGCTGCACCATATCCTCACCCACCCTCGTTTTCTCCTCCCCCGAACACAACCCCACAACCAAACCCAGACAACCACTAAGCCCACCCAACCCACTCCAGATTTGGCCTCGACTCTATTAACAACTCCAAAGAATGCAACGGCAAAATACAATTGAGTACCAAAAATTTATCCCCGAAAATTCACAAACAAGCATGAATTCATGTAATTTCACCCAATTTTTGTATTATATAAATAATTACAACATCCAATTTTGGTCTTTGGTGGTGGAGATTAGACAGGCAGTGGGTGAGGGGGGGAGTTCATGGCATATCAAGGTTTGGGTTGGCTGTTGTGGGTGTTGATTTGGGATAGTGTGTTGGGATATGGAAGGAGGCTAGATGGGGGGGTTTGGTGTAACGAAGGAGGTGGTAAATTTTTGTTTTTGTTTTATATTTTTTTAAGTTTTTTTATGGTTTATAATTGGAAATTATTTTTTAAAATATATTTTTTATTTAATCCGCGTGGCATGATATCATTGGATATGAGAGACTCATATGTGTGCCACATCATCAATTTAACAAATTTTTGGACAGAACCTTACGACAAGGATTATTTGTTAGCACATGTTTAATCTTAAGGACCATAAATGATACAAAAAAACATAAAGGATGCAATCTGATAGTTTCGCAAACCTTAGGGATTTTTTGTGATAAAAAGCCAAAATAATAGGAAAATTACAAAATACGAGGTTATAATTCTATTTATCTATTTCTTTGAGTGCTGCTGCATCTATCCCCATCATATACCCTTTAATTATTAATTCAAGCAGTTTCTGATTTTCAGTGGAAAATTTTTTAGAGCTTGGTAAAGTTTTCGGAGAATGTTTTCTAAGAATATTTTCAGCAAACAAAAACGAATTTGCATTTTCAGGATTTTGAGAATGCATCTGGTAGATTAATTAGAAAACAAATTCAGAAAATCTATATATATAAACCAAAAGTCAGAGAATGGTAAACTATTCAAAATACCAAAAAATATTCTTGGTTAATGCAAACATTTTGTTTTTTGGTCGAAGGTTAATGCAAACATTAAGAATTGAAATTATGAATCAAATGAGAATAATATGGTAAATTCACATTTTTTCATATTAAAAAAAATTTAAAAGAAAAATTAGATAATGGATCCTATTTTTATGGAACACAATTGTAATAACCCAACCCTTAATTAATATTTAAGTAATAATTTAATGAAGAAAAAGACTATTTTACCCTTGGACTAATTTATTAGGTTTAAAGTTGACTTTTTGACCGGGAAGGAATTTGGGAAATCCACTTGTACCATTGCGTAGAGCGCGACGAAACGAGTCCGTAGACACGTAATGGACTCAAATTGGATTTGTAACGAATGAATTACGAGCAAAATACTGAGAGGGGCAAAATCGTGATTTTTGAAAGTCAGATTTTTAAAACTGACTTTCTCTCTTTCTCTCTCCCTGTTCTCTCTTCTTCCTCGTGCAAACCCCCCTCCCTTGCTCTGTTTCAGCTCGTCGCCCACCTCCTCTGCAAACCACCATCACAGGCCACCAACCACCGCGGGCTGACCAGGAAGGATCGCGGCGCCGCCACCTCATCCCAGCCCTTCCCGACGCCAACCGCAGGAGCTTACGCCGGAAAATCACAGAGGAAGTCGCGATTTTTGACAGATTTTCAAACCTCTCGTTCTTTTTCCTCCGGCCTCCATTTTTGGTGATCTAGGTATGGAAATTCATCTATTTTTCACGATTTAGCTGATGGTTGGGTAGGATTTATGAGATTTTGAGATTTGAAGGGTTAAATTTCGAATTGAAATTCTTTCAGTTTTGAGAGCTTGGTTTTAGCCACTTTCGGCCACTTCTTGGCCATAGTCCAAGAACAAAAGTGGTTCAAAATTAGGTGTTTTACCTAGGGTAGGAGTTTGGGCCGGCGGTTTGGAGAATTTTCGGCCGCTATAATTTGTCCACACGAGCACGTAGGAACTTGCGGATTTCAATTTGGACAACGTTTGAACCCGAATGGATATCGCATAGTGTGCAATTTCTAGGTTCAATACGTTTGGACTGTTGGATCATATTCAAACTGAAATATGTCGATCTAGGTAATTTCTGGATCGTGTAGGATTCGACGGATCATGAATCGGAGTCCGGATACTCCGAAAAAGCCAACCCTAGGGCTAGGATTACGGAAAATCATTCATCCGTCCGATCGTGCAATCGTGAGCAATCCGACCGTCTGATTGAGACTAAACTTTCGGGACATGTGTCCTAGGTATATTGGAACCTCTAGGAACTATCGGATCAGAATTTGGAGGTCGTGGACCCCACAGGGTCCGAGTTGACTTTTCGGGGACTTTATCGCTTTTGAGTCTCGAGTTACTTCTAAACCATGTCCACTGAGAGGAAAGTTAGTGTGGGCATAGGAACGACTTTAAAATTGATGCACGCACTTTTAGGAGCCAGGAGTCAGGGTTTTTGATTTAATATTATTCTATTGAGCGGATTTATTAATAAAATATTACGATGGCTATTTAGGCACCCGGGCACCAGTTGACCCGCAGGAGGGACCTTCAAAAGGTCCAGCTAGCACAGACCATCTGTGAGTGGACTTTTTGTTTTATAAATGATTTATGCAATTTATTTTCATTATTTGATCTTGAATAAGTTTTATTCAAAGATTTTTTTTTTGTCAAAACCGCTGGAAGAGTTTATTAATAACGAATAGCAAGGTTTACATCGAAGGCTAGACTATTAAAGAGCCAGTCAGTTCCAAGATGATCCCAAACATGATTCCCCCCTGTTTAGAAATGAAACCCGCAACAACATGGGGCAGCACGGTTCAGGACCTGGGAGCAAACACAAAGGAAACCCCCAGAAAGAGTAGTCGCCAAGCGCTGGATATCGAAGACAAGTCCTTCCATATCGGACTCTATAGTAGCCTGTCCATTGAGCATTGAGATTCCTCTCTGGGTATCTGACTCCACCATTACGTGAGTGAGTTGGAAGTTGGCACATGCACTGAGGGCATGGCGAATAGCGAGAAGTTCCATCATTAGAGCGGAGGAGCCACGGAGGTCTCCCTCACCTCCAGCACATAACAGCAGACCATGGTGGTCCCTGATGACCCAGCCAACTCCTCCTCGCAATAGGCGAGTAGACCATGCAGCGTCGCAGTTCACCTTGAGGAGACCCTGAGAGGTTTACACCAAGTTTGGGCTACGGAGGGCTGATGGCCTGGTGAAGGTGGGGTTGAACCTCTTGCTGAGCAGGCACGGTATTCAGAGACTTGATTGAGCAAGAGATGAGTAGCCTCAATGGGATCAGCATTCGCACCTTCAAAGACAGCCAAGTTCCTAGTTTTCCAGATTCGCCACAGCCCAAAAACAAACCATTGGATTGCCTCCGCTGCGTGCTCAGATGAGCTGAGAGTCTTCACCACATATTGCCAAGTAGAAATAAAATCCCCACTTCCTGCTAACCTGGTCACATCCAGTTGGAGAGGGCTTGCAAACCAGAATGCACATGCAAAGTCACATTGGAAAAAAATATGAGCCTGAGTTTCATCATGTAGACCACAAAGGCCACATTCCTGGGTACAAGACATCATTAGAGCTGCATAGTTTTAATATGCGCTTTTAAATATTTTAATTCATTTGCTGCCAAGTGGGATATTCTTAAAGGATATAGGAAAAGGAAATTCTAATTACATACCAGGTTAAATGGCGGAGAGTTTTAAGTTAAACAGGAATTCTTATATTCATTAAATCTGTCTAGAATTTTATATATATTTTTAGAAACCACCATAGGTACCCAAGATTAATTAAGGTTGCCTTCAGTATAATAAATGTTGCCTCCGAAATAAGGTTGCCTTCGAAATAAAATTATGTTGCGTTCGGTTATATTGATGTCGACGGACATCCAGTTGCCTTCAGTTAGGTCAGCATGCTTGACACTGCTCCATGAGTTTCGGGGACGCCCGAACCGTGTGGTGAGAGGAATGAGGATCAGGTGGGCCAATGTCCCCTGGGTCTTGCGAGGGTTGTGGATTAGGTTAACCAAGTGTCCCATGAATCCTGCAAGGATTGTGGCTCAGGTGACTTTGTGTTTCCCAGGTCTGAAAGGACGTGTCACTCCTGGAATGGCACGAGGAAGGAATTGACTGATTACAAGGAATTGATGGATTATAAGAAATTGACGGAAATAAATGGATACACCTATGTGGTAGATTAAAAGTTGATTTCAATGCTTTCAAGGAATTAATGTTTGATCGAGTGTGTGATTGATTCTATAGATATAAATATGATTGCATTGATTTCAGGTACGAATATAATTAAAGAAATGATTTAGTTTCATAACCGTTTTTACAGAGGGGTTAGTATGTTCATATGTATTTTCAGAAAGCTTTGTTTTTGGTCCACTCACCTTTTTAATATTTTGCGCCCCCAGGCAGGAGTCGTGCGTCGAATGCGCAACCACCGGGCTGAGTTCATCTTCCGCCACGTCTTTTGCCATTGTAGGGATTTGTATAGTTAAATTATACTTGTAACCTTTTCTGTATAGATGCTCTGATATTTCCCTAGTACGCATGTCTAACTGTTGGAATGTAATTATTTGCATGCTGGCAGTTGGTGTATATTTTATATGCATGTTTGACAGGTGTAATCTTGGGATTGGTCAAATTACAAGGGAAACTCTGCTGAATTTTCGGCAAAAGTCAAACCATAGTTTTATTTGAAATTTGACTAGAATGGCAATTAGGTCAATTGTGTCCGGCACCTGCTAGGTGTCGGACACGCACAGGGTTCGGCTTAGATTCCAAAGTGAAATTTGGGTAAAGTCCTGTCAACAACTACCCATTATCTTTTTTAATTCTAAAATAAATTAAAAATTAAAAAAAAAACTCTCGCAAGCGCGAAAGCGTGTGTGGAGAGGCTAGTAAAAATAGTGAAACATGTCAAGTAGTACGATTTGATAATAATAATATGTGAGCTATTTTTCAAGTGTATTTTTGCTAATATATGTTTAAAAAAAAAATTCTAATGTTAAAAAACCACAGACAAAGAATGTATTGTTATAAATCCATACGTTATGGGTTTATAGGTTATGGATGCCCACCATAATAGCCACTATTAACCTATCATAATACCCACCATTATATATTTGTAACATACCAATTATGGGCGGTAAATGATTTAGGCCTCTCTACACCTATCAATAGTGGCACCAAATATGAATGGAATACAAGTTGATTTGAGCAAATTATACTGTCTTTCTCTTCCTCTTATTTCTCCCTACAAATTCCCTAGTTTCACAACACATAATCAAAATGAAAGCTCTTGAAAATGTCGAACTTCGCAAAGCTCGAATTTATTGTTGAGGTTCATCTTGAGGCTATGAACCTAGGGGATGTTGTGTGGAAGCGTCAACCAACTGTGAGTGAAATAAACAACAACGGGCAAGAGATAAAAGGAACGAAACAACACCAACAAGAACACCAAGATTTATACTGGTTCGGCAATGCCTACATCCAGTTTGGAGACGATGGAGTAATTCATTATAATCAAATGAGAGAATACAATAGTGTTTAACACTCAGAAACCCAAACCCCAAATACACCCAATTTCATGCACTCACAATAGGAAGAGAAAACCAAAAATACAAAGCAAAGAACAATTTGAGAGAATTTTCTTCTCTCTTGTCGAATGGCTTCTTGCTGTTTATCTCCCTTTTCTCTATCTTATTTTTGTTGGGCTGCTTCTCCTTTTAAAGTCAAAGGATGATTGGCTTTTCAAAGAAGCCAACGGGTGAGGGGCTGCTTAATCAAGTCAGAAGGCCAGCCATGAATGCATGCCTTTTGTCTCGCACGTGTTGCTAATATATAGGCAAAGCCTAGAGTTGCCCATACTTAATGCATTCTCATTTGTAAAGCCAATCAGCCGAAAGTGTTTTACACTTTTGACTATTGTTTGAGCTAATAATCAACAATCTCCACCTTGGCTCAAACCCTCGAAGTAGAACTCCAAGTAGTCGTCTCCCAATCCCCCACGGGGCAATCAACAAATTTTACAAATGTTAATCAAGTCTAAGCAGTGTTTAAACTTGAGCAACGAAATTGGTTTTGTCAACCTTTTAATCATCACTATGCTCTTACATGCTATAAGCATATCATCAACATATAAAAGCAGATAAATGAAGGTTCCATCTTGTAGCTTGCGAAAGTATACACAATGGTCATAGTGACTTCTTGTGTACTTTTGCCCGATCATAAATTGATCAAATTGCATGTACCATTGTCTTGGAGACTGCTTCAAGCCATACAATGATTTTCGCAATTTGCAAACACTATTTTCTTTGCCAGCAACATTAAAACCTTCCAGCCGAGACATATAAATCTCTTCCTCCAAATCACCATGTAAGAACGCAATCTTGACATCAAGTTGAGCCTACTCAGGGTCAAACCGTACAACCAAAGCCAACAAAATAAGAATAGAAGAATGTTTTACTACATGAGAAAATATCTCATTGTAGTCAATGCATTCCTTCTAAGCATAGCCTTTTGCTACCAATCTAGATTTGAATCTTACATTGTCTTTTCCCAAAGATTCCATCTTCTTGGCATACACCTATTTACAACCAATTGCTTTCTTCCCCTTTGATAACTGAACCAGCTTTCAAGTCTCATTTTTATGAAGAGATTTCATCTCCTCATCCATAGATTTCTTCCACTCCAAGCTCTCTCTGAGAGCTTCTTTGTAGGCGGATGGAATATCTTTTTTAATAACGGGAAGTGCATATGCGACGATATCAGTAAATCGAGCAGGCTTTCGAATTTCTCTTCTCAATCTTCTAGTTGCAATAGAACCTTGTTGCTGTAGAGGCTCTTGGGTAGGTGCCTCTTCTTCATCATCCTCGTCCTCATCATTAGAATCAACTGTAGGACTAGTGTCTGGTAACATTAGACCTTCCTGGAACAACTAGAGTCTTCAGTAAATCCACCTATTTTGAACTATTCATGGTCTTGGTCGCTTTAGTTTCACCTTCATGCTTGTTCTGATTAACCATAGCAGCCTCATCAAAAATCACATCTTTGCTTTCAACAAATTTCTTCTCATATGGACACTAGAGTCGGTATCCCTTCACGCTAGTGCTAAAACCCATACATAGAGCTTTCTTTGCTCTTGGATCCAACTTGCTTTCCCTAATATGATAGTAAGTGGGACAACCAAATATGTGTAAATACTTGTAATCAGTACAAGGTTTACCAGACCATACGTCCATGGGCGTTTTTCCCTCGTTCGCAACAGTAGGCAATCGATTAATAAGATGGCTTGCATAAGTAATCGCCTCAGCCCAAAACGTCTTGCCTAAACCAGCATTAGACAACATACACTAGACTTTCTCAAGCAAAGTACAGTTCATGCGCTCTGCCCCCTATCCCGTTGCGGTGTCTTCCTAGACGTGAAATGCCTCACAATACCCTCATCTTGACAAACTTTCAAGAAAAGATCAGACTTATATTCACCACCATTATTTGATCTAAGAGAGTCTTGATCTTTCCGACCGCTTCGCGTTTCAATCATCTTTTTCCACTTCAAGAATATCTTCAAGACTTCATCTTTACGCTTCATGGTATATACCCATACTCTTCTAGAGAAGTCATCAACAAAGGAGACAAAATAATGGTTACCTCCCCAAGATGCATTCTTGGAAGGTCCCCAAACATCAGTGTGAACATAATCTAGAATGCCTTTAGTGTGGTGAATAGCGATACCAAATTTCACTCTAGTTTGCTTACCCAACACACAGTGTTCACAGAATTCCAATTTGCATGCCTTCGCACCTTTCAATAAGCCTTGCTTCATCAATCCTTGCAATGCCTTTTTACCAGCATGCCCAAGATGCATATGCCATAACCTTATAGTGTTTGTGCTATCTGCATCAGCAGCTTCAGTGATAGCTCTCCACCAATAATTGTACTCCCTACAAGAAATACAAGTTATTTTGTCTTGTACCTTTCATCTCCACCAGTGCCTCGCACACAGCTTTAAGAACTCCACCCTCCATGGTGATCTTGAGACCCTTGGATTCCAATGCGCCTAATGAGATAAGATTCATCTTCATATCCGGTACATACAGAACATCACTCAATTCTCTGATTGTTCCATCATGCATCTTCAAATAGATTTTGCCTATCCCTTATGTTTTGCAAGCATTATTATTGCCCATCAAAACAACTCCACCATGCAGCTCCTGGAAGCTAAAAAACCATTCCCGAATGGGACACATATGATAGGTGCAACTTGAATCCAAAATCCACTCATTGGAGTGACCATCGCAGATGAACTAGCCAAAGCAAACTCGAAATCATCATCTTCAGAGTTTGCAATATTTGCTTCAAAACTCGCTTTCTCATTCTCTTTGTTCTTCAATTTGGGGCTTGGTTTCTTCTAATGACCCTTTTGGAGACAAAAGGCACATTCGTCTTTAGTAGGAAACTTTCCTCGCGACTTTAAATGAGATTTTCCCCGTTTCCTAAATTTTCTTTCCTCTATTCGACCTCTTACAACGAGTGCCTCGATTTGTGAATTGTGAGTCTTCTGTTCCTTCTTACGACACTCATGATTCACCAATGCCACATACACCTCATCAAGTTTCACCTTAGATTTTCTATACAACAAAGTAGTTGTCAAATGATCATAATCATCAGGCAATGAATTTAACAAACATAGTGCCTTATCCTCGTCAGGAATTTTTACATCAAGGTTTGCTAAATTAGTAAGTATTTTATTATAATCATTGAGGTGTTCATGCATAGAAATACTTGGACTAAACTAAAATCGGAAGAGTCCTTTCTTTAAGAAGAGCATATTTTCTGCAATTTCATCCATAACTCCTTAGCAGAAGTTTCCTTCATATACAGGTGTTTCAACTCCTTATCAAGGAACAATCGAATAACGGCACAAGCATCAAGATTAATTCTCGTCCACTGCTTGTCATTAATATCTTCAGGTTTATCCTCCATAAGCATATCCAACTCTTGTTGATACAACACATCCATAACTTCACATTGCCATATACCGAAATTATTAGAGCCATTGAATTTATCAACCTCTAACCTTGTAGTAGTGATTGGATGTCTATTGGATGTAGGTGTCAACGAAGACGATGCTGACTCCTTCTCCTTAACAGGTTTGTCTTTATTTCCAGCCATCTACTCGGCACTATTCACAAATATGGTACTGTTCACAAGTACAATACTGTTCACTGGACATGTAGCAGCAACGTTATTCACGGGATTGTAGCACAACACTGTTCACGCCATTATAGCTCCAACAAATTTTCGCCCCTACAAAACCTCAGTTCGAAAAACTAGAGCTATGATTACACTTGTTGTGTGGAAGCGTCAACCAGCAGTGAGTGAAAAATAAACAACAATTGGCAAGAGATAAAAAAGAACAAAACAACACCAACAAGAACACCAAGATTTATACTGGTTTCGGCAATGCCTACATCTAGTTTAGAGACGACGGAGTAATCCACTATAATCAAATGAGAGAATCCAATAGTGTTTAACACTCAGAAACTCAAACCCCAAATATACCCAAGCTCACACACTCACAATAGGAAGAGAAAACCAAAAATACAAAGCAAAGAACAATTTGAGAGAATTTTCTTCTCTCTGGCCCAATGGCTTCTTGTTGTTTCTCTCCCTCTTCTCTATCTTAATTTTGCTAGGATGCTTATTCTTTTAAAGCCAAAAGATGAGTGGCTCTGATCGGCACACTCACACCACACAGGCAGAGTGGCTTTGATACCATTCTTTCACATCCTGGATCGGCTCCACTATAGCACGATATTGTTCGCTTTGTGCCCCGCCCTCACGGTTTTGTTTCTGGGAACTCACGAGCAACTTCCCAGTAATGTGACAATCCTGGATCCACAATGATGCGTATGATTATTTCAAATTCAAATGGACATCCTTTAAAGCCTTACCACAGTACTTTGTCCATTGACCAGTCTTGCAAAGCTTGCTCCCAAGGGAAATTGATCATCAAACCATCTCAGTCAAAACTTGGTTTTGAATGTCCATCTTTCTTACAAAGAATTTAAAGGGATATTTGTGGGCCAATTCACCCATCTTGTGGACCATTTCGTTAATTTATGGTTTTAATTGATGCATTTACAAGATGGTCACATGTTTGCCTATTGTCAACTCATAATGTTGCTTTTGCTAGGCTCCTTGCTTAGATAATTAAATTACGAGCACAATTCCCTGATTATTCAATAAAGTCAATTCGACTTGATAACACTGGTGAGTTTACCTCCCAAACTTTTGATGCCTATTGCATGTCACTTGGTATTGATATTGAGCACCCAGTTCCCCACGTCCATACTCAAAATGGTTTAGCACATGCTTTTATTAAGTGTCTCCAGCTTATTGCTCGCACTTTGCTTTTGAAGACAAAGTTTCCAATTTCTGCTTGGGGACATGCAATTTTACATGGAGCATCTTTATTCCGCTTGAGGCTTGTTGCCCACCATCAATTCTCCCATTTACAACTAGCCTTTGGGAGACAACCCAATATATCACATTTAAGGGTTTTTGGTTGTGCAGTTTATGTGCCAATTACACCCCCACAACGCACTAAAATGGGTCCTCAACGTCAATTGGGAATTTACATTGGTTTTGATTCACCAACTATCATTCGATATCTCGAACCTATGACATGAGATACTTTTACTGTACGCTTTGCGGATTGTCACTATGATAAAACATTCTTCCCGCCATTAGGGGGAGAAAAGACCGTTCCTGAAGAATGGTGTGAATTGGGATGGAACATATCCATTATGTCTCATCTTGACCCTCATACAACTCAAAGTGAAAATGAAGTACGAAGGATTGTCCACCTTTCGCAAATTTCTAATCAAATGCTAGATGCATTCAATGACATTATAAAAGTGACAAAATCACATATACTTGCAGCAAATACACCAGCAAGGATTGATATCCCAATTGGATTAACCAATGTTGCAGTAAATGAATCATCTATTGCACGCCTAAAGCGAGGTAGACCCATTGGTTTAAAGGACTCAACTCCTAGAAAGCGAAAATCAAAAGCATATTCCAATCCCAATGAAAACGCTCAAGAAGATATTATTGGGAAAAAGATTCACCTTGAACCTACAATTCATCCAGAGAATGAAAGTATCATTGAAAAGGCACAAGCCACTAAATGGAAAAGATACCTAATACAGAAATTTCTGTAAATTTTGCATGCAATGATGAATTGTGGGATCGTATTGAAATGGTTATCGATGATATTTTCACTTTTCGCAGTAGCTACTAAAATTATAAAAGGTCATGAAGGTATTGAACCACGATTGTTGATGAATGCAAAGAGAGGTCTGATTGGCTAAAGTGGAAAGAGGCAATCTAAGTTGAGTTAAATTCCTTGGGAAAACATGGTGTATTTGGACTTGTGGTTCAAACAGCACAAGATGTAAAACCTGTGGGATATAAATGGGTGTTCACTAGAAAGCATAATTAGAAAAATGAGATTGCAAGGTATAAGGCACAACTCGTTACGCAAGGCTTTTCTCAAAGGCATGAGATTGATTATGAAGAAACATATTCTCCTGTTATGGATCCAATTATGTTCTGTTATTTAATAAGTCTTGCAATTTTAGAAAAACTTGACATGCATCTTATGGACGTTGTTACTGCACACTTGTATGGGGAGTTAGATGCTAATATTTATATGAAAGTCCCAGAAGGATTCAAGTTGGCAGAATCAAACACTAAATCACAGAACATGTACTACGGATGAATGTGGTAAAACCGTCTTCGTGAATATTTGATTAAGGAAGGCTACATCAATGATCCCATATGCCCTTGTGTTTTCATAAAGAAATCAAATTTTGGATTTGCAATCATAGCAGTGTATGTCGATGACATGAACTTAATTGGAACACCTAAAGAGATCATTAAAACTGTTGAATATGTAAAGTGTGAATTTGAGATGAAAGACCTTGGAAAAACTAAATATTGTCTTGGCTTGCAGATTGAGCATCATCCCAACGGTATTCTTGTCCATCAATTAATCAGCTTACACTAAAAAAAAATTTGAAGCGATTTTATATGGATAATGCCCACTCGTTGAACACTCCAATGGTACCTCTTCCTTAGACACAAATAAAGGTTCATTTTGTCCTAAAGAGGATGATGAAATGATACTTGGTCCAGAATATTTTAGTGCGATAGGTGCTTTATTATATTTAGCTCAATGTACTAGGCCAGATATTGCATTTTCAGTAAATTTATTAGCCAGATATAGCTCATCTCCAACACATAGACACTGGAATGGTACAAAGCATATCTTGCGCTACCTTCGCGGAACAACTGATATAGGCTTGTTTTATTTGAACGAACCTTCCAACAGTCCAAATCTTGTTGGATACGCGGATTCTGGGTATCTCTTCGATCCACATAAGGGTTGCTACCTCTTCTAATCGTGCAAAAATTCTTGCACTCCATGATGCCAGTAGAGAATATGTTTGGTTAAGATCCCTAGTTCTTCATATTCGGAAAACATGTGATCTTTTTTCAACAACAAAAGCTCCGACAATCATGTATGAAGACAGTGCGGCATGTACAGCTCAAATTAAAGAAGGGTTTATCAAGGGTGACAGAGCCAAACATATACCACCAAAGTTCTTCTACCCACATGAGCTTAAGAAGAATCAAGAGATTGATCAAAGCCAAACAAATTTGTTCCCAAGATAACCTGGCAGACCTCTTCACCAAAGCTCTTTCGAAGTCTATATGTCAAAAGTTGGTATATGGTATCGGGATGCGACGAATTTACAAGCAATTAGACTGTTGAATATCAGGGGAGATATCAATCGAGAAAACTCATCAATTTTACTACATCGGATGTATCTGCAATGTACTCTTTTTTCCTTCGATCAGGTTTTTGTCCCATGTCATTTTTCCTAACAAGGTTTTTAACGAGGCAACATTTAGCACATCCAATATGATGTCATTGTACGGTGAACATCCAAGGGGGAGTGTTATAAATCCATACGTTATGGGTTTATAGGTTATGGATGCCCACCTTAATAGCCACTATTAACCTATCATAATACCCATCATTATATATTTATAACCTACCAATTCTGGGTGGTAAATGATTTAGGCCTCTCTACCCCTATAAATAGTGGCACCAAATATGAATGAAATACAAGTTGATTTGAGCAAATTATACTGTCTTTCTCTTCCTCTTATTTCTCCCTCCAAATTCCCTAGTTTCACAACATGTATAACTTTAATAAAAATGCATCATATAAGCTATGTGAGTTGTTTTTCATGGAATTATGGAATAGAAAAAAAACAAAACAAAACAAAAATACAGATAAATCTTTTATAAACATTCTAATTAATTAAAAAGGTTAAAAGTTAAAAAAAAAAGGATTTATTTTTAAAGAAATGAAACCCAACCCACTACACCATCCCAGACGCCATCGCCTCTTTCTCTCTCTCACCGACCCAAAACCCCCTTCTCTAAACCATATCCTCAACCCACACCCTTTCACACTCCCTCCCTTACCCACAACCCCACAGCCATCCCCTACCCACTCGCCACTCAAAACCCCACCTTCATTTCTTGGCACCTAAAGTCCCCAGGAAGCCAAAGTATGACCCATCAACCCAGAAGTTGAATTCATGTTTTCGTTTTTCACTTTGGATTTGTTTTCAGAAGTCGATTTCTACGTTTTGCAAAAACAAAGCAGCAAATGCATTTTCGGTGAAAAACGGAAACTAAAAATAAAAGTGGGGTCCCAAAAACATAAACAAACGGGCCTTTAGTTTCTAGTTTTCATGGATTTAAATCATCGCCCCTCAAGTTTTGCTTCAAAACCTGCAAGGTTATTTCAGTTCTTGGTGGGATTTGAATGAGGCTATAGCAATCCGAAGATGCCCGCTACCTGCCATGGTAGTCGCGCAACATTTTCTTTTTTTTCCCATCTTTCACATCTCTTCACCTCACAATTTCTCAACACAACCTTAAACATTGTTGGGGTCTTTTTCCGTCGGAAGGCTTGTTCGGACTTGTTGATTCTTCGACTGCCATAGAATGGTGAATCAAGCTTTTGTTGCCCCTTTTTCTGAGTTAACGAGAATTATGCTCAAAGCATGCCGAGGGAGAAGCAAGTCCCAGGGGAGTACTTTGTTCTTCTTCCAGCGGCTACGTGTTTTGTGCTGATGTTTCTGGCAGCTAGACGAAGAGTTGGAGATGGTGCATTGATGTTGCACAGGCTTGGCATGAAAGTTTGTTTTGGTGAATCAAGATACTACTACGCTTAACATGAGAGGCTTGTGGTGTGTGAGCTAAGAGAAAATGAGCATAAAGAAAAGATTAAGGCTTGAGATTTTGGGTGTTTTTGGCAGCTAGACGAAGAGCTTGTGATGTTTGCGTTTTCTTACCAAAAAGGTAATAACTATGGTTTCAACTTAGCTTGAAAGGATGGGTGTTTCATATTTGGGATGAAGCTTTTTGAGAGAGAGAGGGAGAGAGATGGAGATAAATGATGGGTGGCTTGAGTAGATTTCCAGTAGCTTGACGAATGCTTGGTCGTGCTTTTGCATGGTTGAAGATGACTTGATGATGTTGAACCGAGATTGTGCGAGCTTGGCATGAGAGCTTGGAGTGTGGGAGACTCGCAAGTTTAGCAAGTGAGAATGCATGTGCTTGACTTGGTGTGGATAGGCTTGAGTTTGGGTGTTGAGAACTTGTTGTTTGTGGTTGTGGCTATGGTGATTTAAGAGTTTCAAGAGAAGGATGATGGAAGGAAAAGCTTGAGGCTTGAAGGCTATGGTATTTATAGCTTGGAGGGGTATGAGGAGGAAGGAAAAGCTGGGAGTTATGCTTGGTGAGGCTTTATAGGGAAGATGAAGGATTGCAAGGCTAATAAAGTAGAAGAATTGGTTGTGATAGCTGAGGAATGGCTGGGATGGCTGCTGGATTGCTTGTAGCAGCCGAAGGGAGGAAGAAGGTGGTCTGATGGTTGCTGGGGTGCTTGAGCAACCAAGAGATGTTGTCCTCTACTTGTGTCATGGCTTCTAATTTATAGAAGGCAAGGGCTTCCCTTTAATTCCAATGGGTAAAAGGAGGTGATAAAACCATTCTATTTCCAACGTGTTAAAGGAAGCATTGGGACATTATTATTTCCAACAGGCAAAGCTGGGCATTGAAAAATGACTATTTCCTATGGATAAAATAAGGTTTTGGAATTGGCTTGGTTCCATAAGGTAATAGGGAGTGCTTGAAGGATATCTCATTTGCTCACCCACATTGGAGAACTCCAAGCAATGAGCTTGGACTTTGGTGCTCCCAAGTAGCTAGCCCAAAGTCTTTATTATCCAAGAGCTTCCGTGGGCCTTGTGGACGTCCTTAACATTCCACACCACAATTCCTTGTGCAAGCCTTATAAACCACATGAGTTGGGTTCATGTGAGCTTGGTAGGTGATTGACATAGGAAAAATGTATTATCGGTTTGACATGGCACGTACACTATTTCCATGTTTATTTAATGAATTAATTCCCAAAATACAGCTTGGATTAATGCATGACCAACATTATATGTTATATTGGGCTTTAAATGTCTTTGGGCTTCTCGTGACTTGTGGGGTCTTAACATTAGCCCCCTTGATTATTGGGGCCATGAAGTGGCAGCGAGATGGGCCAAATAATCAATTTCAGCCCAAAAATAATTGGCATGGCATGACTCGATTCTTCAATATGCATGAAATATCCATGCTTGCTTGCTTGGCCGTAGTCGTTTTGCTATCTTTACAAATTCATTTCAATTTTTTTTTATTTTTACAATTATGTATATACTAACCATGTTTATCATTTGTTGAAAAAAGAGGGCAATAACTTTATTTGAACCTAAACCCACACCAAACCATCATACCATCTAGACTCTAGTTTTTCCAGGTAAGCTCGAGCTCTTTCTCTCTATTCTAATTCGCTCATCGTTTTCTCTTGTTTCAGATTAGCTCGAGCGCTTTGCTCGCTTGAGTTATTCTATAGTGAAGGCCTTGTAAGACCTTATATCTTAACCGTTTGATCAAACTAACCAATTTGATTCAACTGTTAAGAGATAGGGTCTCATCTAAGGGCCTTAGGCCCTCACTATAGAATTCTACTTGCTCGCTTTTCTTCTGTATTTGGGTTGATTCATGAGGAAGACAAGTCCTATCCTGGGTTTAGGGCTAAGCCCATTTCTTTGATCGTTGGGGGTAAGGGTAGGCATCTCATCCGAATTATTCGCGTACTAACTGTCCTGTACCGACGGTTTAGTTAGGTTCGGTTAAATATTTATTTTTTATTTTTAATTATTCCAATATGATTCGGACAGAAACATTTGGTCAAAGAATGGGTAACAATATCCCTAACCCGACGGAAACCCATATCGATATTTATAGTTATTTTTTTATTTAAATACTAATATATGTATCTATTTATTAGTGGCTCCACATTCAATGCTTCCACCCATTTTGGGGTCTTGCAAAGCTTCTTCCAATCTATTAGGAATTTTAATTCTTTCAATTTGACTGACAAATGCTTTAGCTTGAGGAGACAATCTGTATGTGGAGACACAATTGCATATTTCACCTTGCTTTCTAGTGAGAATCTCGTCTGGTGGTATTCCCATATTTGCTAGTGTGGGTAATTTTTTCATAATTTCAACAATATTTTGAGAAGCACTGGGATCTGAAGGACTTACCTTAGGGATGTTCAATGGCGCATGAGTAGGTATGTCCAAGAGAGGGGGTCACTCTTGTCTAGTTCGGGATCACTGATGTCAAGTTCGGACTCGGCTATTCGGCTCTGCCAGACTGTTCAGCTTGGCTGGATTGTTTGGCAGCCTGCTTCCAACAATTGCTCGGCTCAGCTCGGGTTCCAGAGCATTATTTTGTGCTTCTTTCCCTCTTATTTCTATCTCAAACCAATTATGTGCTTCTTTTACTGTATTCTCCCCTGAAGGACATGATTGGGCACGTCTAACAGAAAAAACATCTCGCTCTCCATAAATGTAACATCCATGGTAACATAAAAGCAATTCCTGGAGGGATGGTAACATTGGTAACCCTTTTGTTGAGGTGCAAAACCCACAAAGACACAGTGGAGGGCACACATATCCAACTTGGTTTGGTGAGACTTATTGAGATGGACATACACCACATAACCAAAAATGCGCGGAGTGAGATTAAGATGGGAACAAACAGGAACATGAGCATCCAATGTTTGAAGTGGTGTTTTAAAACCCAAAACACGTGAAGGCATACGATTAAGAAGGTAGACAGCATCCTGAAATGCTGCGATCTAGAGGCTTTGGGGAACATGCCCCCCCTCCCCCCAATCAAGGTCTAAAATATCGAATGATATCGGAAATATCGGTAGTCCAAAAACACCGAAATTTTGATGGAAATATCGGGATATTATCGATATCGAATAAGAGTAGTCATCAAATGATAAATCCCTAAAATAATTTTGCATGTAATTGTTAACATGCCACCCATATAAATATAAATGTTTTAGCATATTATCACAAAAACATAAGTGATATGGTGGTTAAGGTATTGGAGGAGTAAAATGGGAGGGGTTCAAATTCCCTTAATGTTTTTTTCTCCCTTTTTTTTCCTGTTTTTTTTCCTTTACATCGATATTTTCAATATTTTCAATATTTTAGCGATATTACACAGATTTTTTGACAAAATATTGCTGAAGTGTGAGCGAAATTATCGACATCGATATTTTCCGAATATTATCGTCGATATTGTTGATATTTATACGATATGTACATGGATATATTTCGATATATATCGTGATTCAAACAATCGAAATATCCTCGATATTTCATCGATATTATCGATATTTCAGACATTGCCCCCAATAAGGAGAGCTCTGGGTAGTCTCAAGAATATGGCGATTTTTGTGTTTAGCCAAGTAGTTTCATGGAGTATGCCTTTTTCAATGAAGAAGTCTGCGGGTGTGTGGTTAACAAATTCCCCTCCATTATCTGAACGAACAACTTTAAGCGAATAAGAATATTGAGTTTGAATCATCTGGTAAGAATTCTTGAATAAAGAACCAACTTCACTTTTATGCTTCATAATATAAAGCCAAGTTAATTGAGTACAATCATCAATGAATATCACAAACCACCGAACACCAAAGATAGTAGTAATTGGAGATAGACCCTAAACATATGAATAGATTAAATCAAAAGGAGATGTGCTTTTATTCAAATTAGGTGAATTTTTGCAAAAATACAAGTCTTACACTGAAAATTAGAAATTTTTACTCCACTAAATAGAGATGGAATCAAAAGACTGCAAATAACCAAAGGAAACATGACCCTACTGCCAATGCCATAACCAAATCGTCTTATACTTCTCACTTACAACGCCCCAAACTAGATGAACATGACCCGATGCAATGTCATCCACATAGTAAAGCCCCCCTCTCTTAGTACCACGGCTAATGATCTCCCTGGTTTGAACATCCTGAAGAAAACAAAAGGAAAAGAATATGAGCATGCAACAATCTAACTGTTCGGTAACTTGCCCAATAGATAATAAATTATGGGAAAAAGCGGGAACAAGCAAAGTTTTATGTAAAGAGAGGGTAGGAGTAAGAGTGATGAAACCAGCCCGAGTGACTCAGTTAGATTCGCCGTTGGTAGTAACCACACTTGTTTTGGTAGGAGTAGTCATAGAATGACAAAAGGATTTATCATAGGTCATATGATCAGGTAGCACTCGAATCGATAATCCAACATGTATCTCATTGGTAAGAAAGCACCAAAGCTTTTCCCTGTTTACCTTCAAGGTTAGAAGGTTCTGGAATTCATAACTGAGAGAGAACAGGAAGAGAATCATCAACTGGAGGAGTTGCCGTGGGATTTATCATAGGCCATAAATCCCGGCCGCTACCTTTACCGTGGGTTCTGCGCCACTGGCCGTGGGGACGCATTTAATGCCCTGGTCTGATGGTTGGTGAATTAACCCCTCAAGTGGTGAGTTTGAGCCTAATCACTCTGATTTCTGTCGCCAGACCTTGACTTTAGTCACTTCCTACCCTCTCTCGTGCATTAAATGCTTATTCGTGGCCAGTGAATTGCTGCAATGGACAGAGGCGATACTTCATTAAATGAAGTGCGGGACCCGGCTGCCATGTGACGATGGGACTTTAAAACCTTTGGCCGTGACTTTGATCGAGGTGGCGGCCACTGCCAAGGTGGTGGCTGAGGGAGTGATTGAGGGGCCGGTCACCACCAAGGTGGTGGAGATCCTAGATGTCGACCCAGCGCCGTGGAAGTGCCAACTGCGTGGAAGGTGCCGCGAACGTGCCAAACGACGAGGTCATTGTCGTGGAACCGACGTGGGCCACCCCAACGGAAGTCCCCTTGGCTGCTTGTGTCGTGCCTGCGAGCCGCCTTTGTCCGCTCCGCGTTGCCCAAAAGGCATTGTGCTCCGCTCGGTTGTGATCGACTGGCGGTAACCAGGGCCACGGTGGTGAGTGTGTCGAGTCCCTACGGGCCACCTCGGCGGTTCTGACCGAGCTTTTGGTCGCGGAAGTTCCTGCCACGCCGCTCGTCGTTGCAGTGAGCATTCGCCCCCTTTTTCTTTATCTTTGTCGTTTCTTATCCCTTAGCTGGTTGTTCCTCATTGAAACATTCTTTTTGTTTTTCAGGAGGCCACCTCCTCTGATGATCTCGCGGAGCTCTACGCAGTCTTCACAGGGAAGGAGGAAGTTCGGCCTCGGCTGCCCCCTTGGACGAGGACTCCAAGGCCGCGATCGAGGAACTCCGAGGATTCCTGTTGATGAGGGTCGACGAAATTGCTGACGCTAGACCTTCAGGAATTCCGGTCCTCCCTTAACGCGGCCATGGCTCTCGGTCTCCTGGACTCGGCCCAGCTGGACGAACTGGCAGGCTCGCCTGGACGAGGGTGAAGAGATGATCAACAAGTATATAGAGGCCGGGATGAAGATGTCTGAGGGGTGCTCGCTCGACTAGGAGCTGGCGGAGATCAAACAACAGACCCAACCTGCCATGGCCCTCCTAAAAGAGAACGAACTCAGGTCGCGAGCTCCAGGCCCGCCGAGACCTTATCCTCGAGCGCTGAAACCATGCAGTGGCGACCGGCGTGGAATTGAGGTCCTCGGCCAAGCAACTTCTAAAGACGGCGTTGGAGAAAAGAAGGCGCTGGCCGAGCGAAGCTGCTGAGAACGCGGTGGCTGGCGGATATGGACGGTGGAGGCATCGCCTGGAAGAAGATTACTTGCCTGGTTTGGGGGGATGTAATAATTAAATACAATATACATTATCTATTTATGTATATATATATATATTCTTTTCTATCTTTTCGCACCACATCTGTGTATTTTCTCTTAATCGGCCATGATTGGCCGTTCATTCTTTTGTAAGAAACTTTGAACCAAATATAAGGTCAGACGTGTGCCCTTAAAGGGCTTTCTTTCCTGAAAGGTCAGACGTATGCTTTTCGCTTTATATTAACCGCACCGTTTATTTAGTTCATTCGCTTACCTCCCTCTTTTCTTTTTTTTGACTTTTTTGTTGTAGGTCCTTGGCGCCATTTTTTTTTCTGAGCTTGCACTAACTCGTATGTGTTCAGGCCCGACTTTTTCAAACTCTCTAGGCTTCGAAGCATGATTCGCGTGTAGTTCTTCACCCTCTGCCTAATTCGCTGGAAAACTTGAAGAAATCAAACCTTTATCCCCACTAGTTTATCCGTGTCACGGCCGTAGGTCAGGACATGAGGAGATGGGCCTGTGGCCGAGGGCTTTGAGGCGCGGCTCGCCCAGGAAAGCCTTAGGGAGCGAGCCGTGGCAAGCCTTGGGCTTTCCTGATGGACACGGCTTCAGCGTACCCTGGTGCCCCCTGCTGCGTTTGGACTAAACCGTTCTTGGTCATACGCCAAACCTCTTTGGCTGCAAACGGCCGCGGAACTAACTCCCCGTTGTCCGGTGGTTTTAGAGGCTGGGCCGCTTGGGCAAGGGGCTCGGCCGTTGTCACCGAATCGGGCTGCGCTTAGGTCAGCATTGTGGTTTTGATCAGGGTGCGCGTGGTCTACCTGTCGTAGTGGTGTGACCCCTAACTCTGTCGGTCTGTATTATTTTGGCGGTGGGAACCTGAGCTTGTCTGTGCTCCTGTTGATATGGCCGAACCGTATGTTAGAAATGTGCCCTAAGAGCCAATACATTTGATGTCATCTCCTTAGAATACATTTCATATATGATATATAAAGGGCAAACTTATTTGTTATCTTTTATATCGTGTAAAGAAACAAATGTCCAAGGTATGCTAAATAAGAGATAAAGTAATCTAAAGAAGATTAGATTCGGAGACCTTTAATCTCTAACTGTAGCATCCCAAAATGTTCCTAATCATAGGTTATCAAATGGGCATTGATAAACCGTCAAGATTAGCACATATTATGTATGCTCAATTGGGAGGATGGTTAGTGAATGAGTACACTAACGCGAACAACCGTAGTTCTCGTATGGAGTATTTATCTATATGTCAAACGAGAACTCATAGTTGCAATAATGCAAATTAGTCCTTAGACCTGAGGCATCATGGTTGTCCTGTGATGCGTTATTGATCTTTGATAGCTCTTAAAGGCAAGCCGTAAAAGATTTGTCTTAAGTGTTGTTGGGATCTCTTAATTCATCATAGGGACATGTGAATGTACAATAAGGAATTTCTACTTTCGATAAAGAAGGAGAATGTTTCAAGATGTGATTCAGTAAATCTTTGGCCAAAGTATTTTGAGCTTGATTGAGAAAGTTGTTCTTAATCATGTTCTTTTGAATCACATGAGGTTGTAAATCATATTAGGGGTTTGACATAATCAATCCGTAACCTAATAATATGATTTGAAACATTGTATAAGAGAAGGACCGTATTGCATTGCAATTCCAACTGAATAGGTTCTTTATCTATTCTGGTTATCTTGGGTAGCCTTGATATATTGCTAGATGTCACTCTTGGCTTGTGGAAGTCCTAGGATTGATTATGATCGATCCAAATAAAGGAAGAATTAAAAAGAGGTTTTAATTCCAGTTGGTTAGAAATAGTTCTAATATTTTCCCACTGCCTTGCTAATTAGAACCTAATGGATCGCACACCTTAAATGGTTAACTTTGAGTAATACAAATGAGAATGAGTAAATCAATTTGATTGATTTGATGTGGATGATTTACTACGTGTAAAAACGTATTTGGGCCTAAGTAATAGTTAACGAAAAGCCCAAATGGTTGGGTATCAAGCTCAAGGGCTTAAGACACCTAAATCTTATGGTTTAAGTGTCATAAGGCCCAATTTTGGAAGCCCAATGGGGTTTGGCCGAAAATGGTTAAGTGAATGTGTATGAGAATTGTTTCAATAAGCTGATTAACACACAAACACAATCCAACATCAACCAAATAGGTTTGGGAGATCAAAGATAGATAAAAGAGAGTTTTCAAGAGTGAAACACTTTTCATCTTTCTAAGTGGTTTAGATTGAAACCAATCTTGAGAATCTTGCACTAGCATCCAAGTATTCTCAAGATACTTCTTCTCATCTCAAGGTTCCATTGGTGTGGAGACTTAGAGGCCATATACTTTTGTGGCTCACATGGAGGAGAAAGATCAAGGAGCAAAGATCAAAGATCAAAGAGGAAATCATCAAGAGAAGACCAAACACAAATTGGTTCATATAATTGCTTCAAGGGTAATTAGATCTTATCCTTTCTCTTGATTTTTCATTTATGAAAAACATATCAATGTTCATGGCTTAAGATACTTGGAAGAAAGTTTTGTTTTTGAATTTAAACAACCACCTTAGACTTCCGCTGCGATTAATTTGATTAAATGCATGTTTAATATTCAAATGAACTTTGAAAAAATATTTTGAAATTCCTACAATTGGTATCAGAGCCATAGGTCATGAACTTGATATGTTTTTGGGGTTTAGAGATGCATATATGGGTTGTGAATTCATTTAAAAGTATAATAGTTATACTTGATTTATTTTGATATGATTTAATAAAAATCAAATGGTGTGAAAGGGGTTGTTTGGGATTTTGAATTTCCGGATTTATGTTTTGATGACTGATGCTCTCTTTGTATTCATAATTGTATGTATGAATATTAGAGCATAGTTGCATTAAAACCCCATGATTTTAACGTCATGAAATATATGATATTAAGAGCATGAGATAGTTAAAATGGAATATGGATTTTTCCGGAAATTGCATGAACATTCATATTAGTTCATATGCATGTTCTTGGTGTTCTTGGTGTTCTTGTTATGGGATCTTTTTTATCCATAAGTTAGGTGACTAATTTTGATGATTGTGTTTAGTGGAATTTTCCACCAAAATATGTCAAAAGATGATGATGATGTTTTATTATAAAATTGAAGTTTTTCCAAAATGTTTCCACCCAATAAACATTTGCCCACCACACTAAAATTAATAAGATTACTTTGGTGAGTGTGTGGGGACTATCTAGATGTAAATGATGGTGATTTGATATAAAATGCAAAAGTTGATCAAATTATTCCTATCACTAATTATTTACCTACCACACTAAAATTAATTTTGATTACTTTGGTGAGTGTGGTTGGCCTACCTAGTCACATTCATGATTATTCACTTAGTTGAAAGAATTATGATCACCATTTTGTATTATACAAATGCATGCTTTAACCCCACACCCTAGTGGATCAACTTTGGATCCATTATTAATTGTTGAATAGTTTTGGATATAGTTGCAATATATGATAAGTGTAACTATGCCTAAAAGGTTTCTACAATTACATTTACTATTGTAGTAAAATGTTTTCACTCCATGGTAAATTTATTTTATTTGAATATGGTTACTACTTGAATTAAACCCATATATATGTATGCAACCCAAAAGCATGTATTTACATTGCTAGTTTAATTGTTTAAAGCGTTTAAATAATTAAAGGATGGTTATGGACTTAGACCAAACAATTGAGCTATGTGATTGGCCGCTTATTGGATATGTATTCGATTTTGATTGGCTATGTAATAATGAAATGGCTTTCATGCCTAATTTATTTTTATGCGCGCGTAATTAAAATGAATCACCATCCAAGACCATGATCCAACATGGTGGCTCGTGTTGGATCAACAAGAAAGTCCATAATCATCCTACAAGCCCAATGCAATTGGAATGTTCGGTAATGATGATAATTAATCAATTAGTAGTATCATGTATTTCCACTATTTCAAGCAAATGGTTTCTAAAACATTTAGTGGGAGTATTATGTGCTATTAATATATTGCAATGAGAACCATTTAATGAGATTAGATAAGTAATTTTAATAGGATTAAAATTGGATTAAAATGAGACCAATTTAACTACCCTCAAAGCAATATTAAGTTGATAAGCGAAATGGCACTTTGAATGCTATTTTGTGGCCTTCCACCGTGGTAGTCTCTTATTGGGTGGCACATTTACACCTTGTTGGACCTCAGTAAGGCAACATCCAGTACTTGTAACCATCCAAGGGAAGCCTATTACACATACTTGATGTAGTGCGGATAGATAACGAGTATGGCCAACAAACTGTTAGGTTGAGGTCATACTTGAAACCCTATACCCACAAGCATGGTGGGAATAACTTAACTAAGACGAACGAAACCAACAAACTGTTAGGTTGAGGTCTAGTTCTCTAGAGGCCATAGTGATGGGTATTCACATTAATGATGTGATTGGATAAGAGTATCATCTCATTAGTATCATAGCAATCCAACAAACTGTTAGGTTGAGGAAAACTATGTGAAAGTGAGACTTCCATCCCTACTAAGAGTTTCAACGGAAACTCTCGGATTTCAGGAGGGATATGAAATTTGCTAAAAATAGTGGGAGCTACCATCATGAATTAAAGACCCTAAGTCCTTGGTAGAAGATTAATCAAAATTAAAATCTATTTACGTTTTGTAGAATTTCAAATTAACCGTCACAAACCCAATCTCAAAGATACTTGACTCAAACGTCCAAGATGACACGAACTATCCGGTTTGATGCACAAACACCAACTTGTCCTATAATTGGATGAAATTAGTTGTGTATAAGAAAAACCCCACCACATACCCCTTTTGGTCCATATGCCATTGAGGAGGAGACAAAGGCTTATAAGAAGCATGTGTCAGATGACAACCGATGTAAAAGTTACATGTTGGCATCCATGAAAAAGGTAAAGTTACTCCTAGCTTACAGTACCATATGTGAACTTGTTATGACAAGAATGGTAAGTGGGTTCCCGGTTAATCAACATGATCTCAAAGTAATATAATTACTTAAGATATTGAAAAATATGGATTTTTCTTTGATGTTGAAGTTCAACAAGATTCTTTCTTTCATCCATATCATCAGTTAATCCCAGTATGTTATGAACTATAATATGAGAAAGATGAATGACACCCTATATGAGCTATTCAATATAGCTATAGTAGCTTAAATGAATATCTCGAAAGATAAAGGGTTAAAGAGGATAGTTGCAAATTTTAGAAGGGTTCTTCTTATTCCAAATCCAAACAAAAGGTAAGGATAAAAGAAGAAGAAAGGTTTTCTAAAAACCCAAGGAAGAAAGAATACAAAAGAAAGACAAGTAACTGAAAGGTACTTGTTTTCACTGTGGCAAGGATGGACATTGGAAGAGAAATTGCAAGAGATGTCTTGCAAGCCTCAAGAGAAAAACCTTCAAAAGGTAACTCTCTTGTTCTAAAAATAGTAATTACAGTTAAAGCTTCTAAACTAAATAGTTGATTCAGGATCTAGTCAACATATATGCAATTGTGTGCATGGACTAGTGGGAGTAGAAGACTTGGAAAATGAGAAATGGTGCTAACTGTGGGAACTAGCACTAATGTAGTTGCCAATGCAATAGGCACCTAACATCTCAGACTACCCTCCGAATAAGACCTGAATTTGAAATAATTGTTATTTCATTTCTGGATGTGTAAAGAACTTAATATCCGTCTCTATATTTTAAGAGATGGATTTTATGTTTTGTTTGACAAAATGCTTTGTTTTATTTCACATATCAATCAAATCGTTGCTTATGCAATTTTGATTGATGGTCTCTTTTCTATTTTAGAAATGAATGGTAGCATTAACTGTATATGGATAAAGATGCAGCTAGACCTGAGAGGCATAGAGATGTGGATACCTCAACTAAATTGTGACACCTTAAACTTGGAGGCATTAGCTAAGATAAAATTCACCGGATGGCAAAAGATGGAACCTTTGGATCATTTGATCATGTTCCTATGCCTACTTGTGAATCTTGTCTACATGGAAAAATGACCAAGTCTCTTTTCACTGGTAAAGGAGAAAGAGATACAGAACTGTTGGGATTAATTCACTAAGACGTTTGTGGATTTTTGTATACAAACACAGAAGGCGGTTATTCATACTTCATCACCTTTACCGATGATCATTCACGGTTAGGGAATTTATTCTTAATGAAGCATAAATCTGAATTTTGAAAAGTTTCAGGAATTCAGAAATGAAGTTGAAAACCAAACATGCAAGAGTATTAAAATCCTTTGATTCGATCAAGGAGGTGAATACTTAAGCACAGAGTTTCTTGATTACCTTAAGGAACATAGCATCTTATCATAATGGACTCCACCAGGGACTCCACAACATAATGGAGTTTCTAAAATGAGTTTCATGAGCTGTACTAATTTACCTATATCCTTTTAGGGATATGCACTTGAAACTGCAATTCATTTGCTAAATAGAGTGCCTTCCAAATCCATTCCACAAATTCCATTTGAAATGTGATTTGGGAAGAAACCAAGTCTTGATTAGATCAAGATTTGGGGTTGTCCAGCATATGTAAAGGCAAGATGTGGATAAACTAAATGCAAGGTTAGTGAAGTGTAGATTTATAGGGTATCCCAAGGAAACTATGTGATATTACTTTTATCATATCAACAAGCAAAAGTTGTTTGTCGCAAGGTCAGCTACCTTCCTAAATAGAGAATACACTCTTGATGGGAAAATGGGGACATGAGATAGAACTCAAGGAATTTTCCAATGAGCTAGAAATCAACACTGAACTAAGTGCAATCCCAGATCCACAAACCTGTTGTAACACAGATTCCATGTAGTTCAAAAGGGGTTGCCAGAATGCCTAAAAGGTATTATAGTTTCCTTCACGACAACAAAGGAGAGTTAAATCTCCTAAGTGAATGTAAGGATATCGAACACCTTTTGAAGTACAATAAGGCAATGTCAGACATTGACTCATAGAAATGGCTTGGAGACATGAAATCCGAAATGGATTCTACATATACCAACAACGTCTAAACTCTAGTTGATCCTCCTCATGGTATTGTACCAATATGGAATAAATGGATCTTTAAGAGGAAGATAGGCTCAGATGGGATAGTAGAAACCTACAAAGTAAGGCTAGTAGAAAAGTGCTACAAGCAGAGAAAAAAGATTGACTATGAAGAAACCTTCTCTCTTGTCACTATGACAAAGTTTATTCGGATTTTTCTTGCAATAGATGCATACCATGATTATGAGATTTGTCAAAATGGATATGAAGACGGCTTTTCCGAATGGCCACCTTCAGGAAGAAATATATAGATCGACCTGAAGGCTTCATTTCTAAAGTTGATAAGCATAAGGTATGCAAGCTACATAGATCCATTTATGGGTTGATGCAAGGTTCTTGGAGTTGAAACATCCTATTTGATGAAGTTGTCAAATCGTTTGACTTCATACAAAACATGGATGACAAATGAGTGTACAAAAGGTCAGTGGGAGTTTGGTAGTATTCCTAGTAATGTATGTATATGACATACTACTTATCGGAAACGATATAGGAATGATATCTTCAGTGAAGCTGTGACTCATTAAATCATTCTCAATGAAAGATTTTAGAGAAGCATCTTACATACTCGGAATAAAGATTTATCCTGATAGATCTAAGAGAATAATTGGATTATCTCAATCCTTGTATGCTGATAAGATGCTAAGGAGATTTCATATGGAACAGTCTATGAAAAGTTTACTTCCAGTATGACATGGACTTCACTTTTCTAAGAGAATGTGTCCAAAAACTCATTATGAGATACAGTAGATGAGTAAAAATCTCTTATGCATATGCAATAGGGATTCTCATATATGTCATAGCATGTACAAGACATGATATATCAGTTATACGAGTATAACTAGATGATATAAATCAAGCCCATGATTAGATCAATTGGGAGCAGTCAAGTATGTTCTTAAATCCTTAAGAAGGACTAAGGACATGTTCCTCATCTGGGAGGAACATCAGAGTAGCAAGTGGAAGCATTTACTGATTCAGATAATGTATCTAATATCAACAATTGCAAATCCACCTAAGGGTACGTCTTCATTTTGAATGGACGTAGTTAGTTAGAGAACAACTGAAGTTGATTACATTGTCGCTTTAGAAGCTACAATAAAATCTGTTTGGATAAAAAAAAGGTTCATTACCGAACTGAATGTGGTTCTAACCATAATGTCACAAGTACCTTTACTGTGTGATAATAATGGGGCGATAGCTCAAGCCAAGGAACCTAGGTCTCATCAGAGATCCAAACACATTAAAAAATGTTACCATCAGATGGGGCATCTGTGAACAACGTAACAGATCCACGCACTAAGCCTATGTCACGGTCACAACTGGATAGACATACAGAGATAATGGGTATGAGATACATGGCTATATGGCTCTAGTGCAAGTGGGAGATTGTTAGAAATGTGCCCTAAGAGCAAATACATTTGATGTCATCTCCTTAGAATACATTTCATATATGATATATAAAGGGCAAACTTATTTGTTATCTTTTACATCGTGTAAAGAAACAAATGTCCAAGGTATGCTAAATAAGAGATAAAGTAATCTAAAGAAGATTAGATTCGGAGACCTTTAATCTCTAACTGTAGCATCCCAAAATGTTCCTAATCATAGGTTATCAAATGGGCATTGATAAACCGTCAAGATTAGCACATATTATGTATGCTCAATTGGGAGGATGGTTAGTCTCAAACCGTTTGTGTAGTTGACACTAATACAAGTGTGTGGGTGCTCATTAGTGAATGAGTACACTGAACGGATCAACCGTAGTTCTCGTATGGAGTATTTATCTATAAAGGCAAGCCGTAAAAGATTTGTCTTAAGTGTTGTTGGGATCTCTTAATTCATCATAGGGACATGTGAATGTACAATAAGGAATCTCTACTTTCGATAAAGAAGGAGAATGTTTCAAGATGTGATTCAGTAAATCTTTGGCCAAAGTATTTTGAGCTTGATTGAGAAAGTTGTTCTTAATCATGTTCTTTTGAATCACATGAGGTTGTAAATCATATTAGGGGTTTGACATAATCAATCCGTAACCTAATAATATGATTTGAAACATTGTATAAGAGAAGGACCGTATTGCATTGCAATTCCAACTGAATAGGTTCTTTATCTATTCTGGTTAGCTTGGGTAGCCTTGATATATTGCTAGATGTCACTCTTGGCTTGTGGAAGTCCTAGGATTGATTATGATCGATCCAAATAAAGGAAGAATTAAAAAGAGGTTTTAATTCCAGTTGGTTAGAAAGAGTTCTAATATTTTCCCACTGCCTTGCTAATTAGAACCTAATGGATCGCACACCTTAAATGGTTAACTTTGAGTAATACAAATGAGAATGAGTAAATCAATTTGATTGATTTGATGTGGATGATTTACTACGTGTAAAAACGTATTTGGGCCTAAGTAATAGTTAACGAAAAGCCCAAATGGTTGGGTATCAAGCTCAAGGGCTTAAGACACCTAAATATTATGGTTTAAGTGTCATAAGGCCCAATTTTGGAAGCCCAATGGGGTTTGGCCGAAAATGGTTAAGTGAATGTGTATGAGAATTGTTTCAATAAGCTGATTAACACACAAACACAATCCAACATCAACCAAATAGGTTTGGGAGATCAAAGATAGATAAAAGAGAGTTTTCAAGAGTGAAACACTTTTCATCTTTCTAAGTGGTTTAGATTGAAACCAATCTTGAGAATCTTGCACTAGCATCTAAGTATTCTCAAGATACTTCTTCTCATCTCAAGGTTCCATTGGTGTGGAGACTTAGAGGCCATATACTTTTGTGGCTCACATGGAGGAGAAAGATCAAGGAGCAAAGATCAAAGATCAAAGAGGAAATCATCAAGAGAAGACCAAACACAAATTGGTTCGTATAATTGCTTCAAGGGTAATTAGATCTTATCCTTTCTCTTGAATTTTCATTTATGAAAAACATATCAATGTTCATGGCTTAAGATACTTGGAAGAAAGTTTTGTTTTTGAATTTAAACAACCACCTTAGACTTCCGCTGCGATTAATTTGATTAAATGCATGTTTAATATTCAAATGAACTTTGAACAAATATTTTGAAATATCCTGAAAAATATTCAAATGAACTTTGAAAAAATATTTTGATTAAATGCTGGCCGTAGCCTGACGCTCGGATGCAGCCAGAGACGCGCGAGGCTGCTGCTTTTGCTGCGAGGCTCTATCCTTTCGCGCTCTTGGCCTACCGGTCCGGCTTTGGGAGGTGTAGCGGGCGAGGTAATCGGTACCTTTTCCTGAAAGAGTGTCCGTAGCTCTGAGGAGAATATATCCATTGCGGTCACAAAGGATGTCTCAATCATGTAGGCCTGCTGGACATTAGATCCTCCACCACCGCCCGTTCTTGTATGGACTCGGCTGTGCGATCCCGTCGTCACTGGAGCGTTGACTGAGATCCGACCGTATGTTCGGTCTCGGTGACAGTGATGGGTGAGGTGGACTCAGGAGTCTCAGAAGTCATTTCGAACTGCTTTGTTTTTTAGCTTTGCCTGTGCCCTCGTTTCCACCATAAGTTTGTTTTTTTTTCTTTTTGACAAGAGTCCCCCGGGCGTGCCAAAAGTGTTGGCGGCGCAAATCTCACGGCCTGGTGACCTGGGCCGAAGGGATGTGCGTTAACACGTGGCTTCCTGTTTCTCGGATGCGGTGCGGTTGTGCGTGGCCGTGCCAGCACAGCTGTCCACCGTGCGTTGGAGATGGTGATGTGGATGAAGTGGTTACGTGGTGCGCCCTTTTGGATCTGACTTCTTAATCAAGCTATTGTGGCCGAGAGAGGAACTGATCTCGGCCGTTAGGTTCACGGCCTGAGCTACAAGGCCGTTCGGTGGTGGTGTTGGTGGTGGGTTTTGGGCGGTGCTCCAGCGCACTGCTCAGTGAGCGACGGTCGTATGATATATGAGGTGAATGAAAGAACAACAGGGATGGTGCTCCGGCGCCTAATCAAGGGTCGTATGATATGTTGATGAACGGGTTTTTTCCTTATAATTTAACACTACTCCTTGGAAAGCAAGTAAAGATATTGAAAGTGCATTACAGGAAAATATAATTTGCTCCGTGGGAGGCTTTTGTTTGGTGTTTGAATCCTTTGAATGTGGTTTGAGCCTTGTATTTATAGGAGGAGCCCTTGGATGAGTAATCGAGGCTGAAAATTTCCATGATGGGCCTTAAGAGCAAGTGGGTGGTCACATCGGCATTTGGGGTCGTGAAGCATGATGGTGTGAGCCCATAAATCCCGGCCGCCACCTTTACCGTGGGTTCTGCACCACTGGCCGTGGGGACACATTTAATGCCCTGGTCTGATGGTTGGTGAACTAACCCCTCAAGTGGTGAGTTTGAGCCTAATCACTCTGATTTCTGTCGCCAGACCTTGACTTCAGTCACTTCCTACCTTCCCTCGTGCATTAAATGCTTATTAGTGGCCAGTGAATTTGCTGCAATAGACAGAGGCGATACTTCATTAAATGAAGTGCGGGACCCGGCTGCCATGTGACGATGGGACTTTAAAACCTTTGGCCGTGACTTTGTCCGGCCTCGGCCTGAGTCTGCGATCGAGGCTGAGATGATCATGCCTTTACAACTTTTCCTTTTTTTTTAGGAAGGCCAAACATCTTAGCGAACGCCGCGTTTTAGTTCCATGAGCAAGTGCTAGGGCCGAGGAAAAAGGGGCTCATTCGGTTAATCCTTGGCCGTGATTTACTAGGCACAAACAGGCTAGTTTTGGAAATTTTCTTGGTTCCTTAGCGTAATGCTTGAGCTCACAAGTTCGTAGACACGTGGTGGGCCCAAATCGAAGTTGAAATGAAGAAGTTATGATTTACGAAAGTGCAGTGGCACAATTGTAAATTTTATGAAGTCCCAATTTAAGTACCCCAGTTTTGTCGGAACTTCTCTTTCCTCATGTGTGACTCCTCTCTCTCTCTCTCTCTCTCTCTCTCTCTCTCTCTCTCCACAGTGAACAATAGCACCACTGCTTCTACTTCAATTTCTGCCGCCGTCTGACCTTGGTTGCCGTCGCAACCTTCCGAAATATCTTCCTCATGTCTTCCTTTAGAAAACCCACCCAAAACCTTCACGAAATATCTTCCTCTCGTCATCAAAATTTTCTCAAGACACCCACTATAGACGGCGGGGCGTGGGCCCTGTGTTAGCGACTTGTTTTCGACCTAGGATTATTCCCCTCATCATCTCAAGTACGATGATATGCTCATATTTGAATTTGATTACTGTTTGACTATCGAACGGATGTTGCGCCTGTTATGCGATATTAGGGTGTGATAGGGTTGGATAGTTTGATCGGTTCCAATGTCAATTATGTTGTTCCCTGTACCTCTATGATCGTGTACGAACTTACGGATAAAAAAATCGGAGTCCGGATACTCCGCCGAGTTAATGATTTTAGGGTTAGATGAACTAATTGTAGTTCGATCGTGTGATTGGCTTAGATCCGACCTCTAGATCAAGACCCAAATTTTGTGACTTGTTTAGTAGACTTTGTTAGACTTATAGGAACTTTCTGATAGGAAATCGGAGGTTGTGGGCTCGTGGGCCTAATTGACCTAGATGGTGGGCCTTGCCGGCAGATTGGGACCTTTCGAATTAGGAGGTGTTTGTGGTTTGGCTGTTTAATTTTAAATTAGTATTTTGCTATGAGAGTTTTATTAACTGTTTATGAATTATTGTTCTATCGCTTTTACTTTCCAAGGTAAATTGCTGAATACCCCCTTGAAATCACGCTTGTCGAAATCTCCACCCTGAACCTTTTTTCTTGCCAATTTAGCCTTCATACTAAATTTTATAGCCAATTAACCCCCCCACTGTTAGTTTTTGGCAATTTCCATCCAAATCTCTATTAAAAAAGTACCATGTTAGGTATATGCTTCACTATTGAATTAAAAATTGACTTGCTTTTTCTGGTTCTTCAAAGAGCTCGAATGGGCGAGAAATCAATTAGGGGGAGGGGGATAGGGGATTCTGGTTTTTGCAGGGGGGTTAGGAGGAAAGAGGAAGGGTTTGTGAGTGGTGGTTGGGAAATGGGGAGGAGAAGAAATTGGTGGGGGTGGGGTTGGGGTTGGGGGAGAAGAAATTGAAGGTGGGGGGTGCTAGGTTCTGCGGGGTTGAGGGGATTGGAAAAAGGAGAGGGGTCTGTGGGGGAATGAGGGAGAAAGAAATCGGGTGGGAGAGGGATTCTGGTTTTTGTAGGTGGGGGGATGGGTCTATGGGTGGTGGTTGGGAAATGGGGGGGAGAAGAAATCAGGGGGGGGGGGGGGGGGGGGGGGCAATTGGTTCCAGGAGGCTATAGGGGAATGAGGGAGAAGAAATTGGGGGAGGGGGGGGGGGGGGGGTGTGCTGCGAGCGGGGGAAGGGTGTTCTGGTTTTTGCAGGTGTGGAGTGGGAGGAGGGGGGAGTGGGTTGTAGGTGGTGGTTGGAAAATGGGGGAGAAGAAATTGGTGGGAGGTTTTCTTTTTCTCTATTTGATTTTTTTACATTTTCCTTATTTTTCTTAATACTATACCTTGTAAAATGTCAAATTTACCCTTATATTTGATAGGCATTTGGATGGAATTGTGAAAAAGCTAACAGCAGGGGTGAAATTGTCCAATAAATTTAATACGAGAGCTAAATTGGTTGAAAACTGAATTCAGGGTAGTAATTTCGCAGTCAAAATAGTTCAAGGGGGGTATTCAGTAATTTACCCTACTTTCCAAGCATGATATATCTATGTTTATTTTATGTGTTAAATGGTTTAAAATTGGATTGTGTTGCCTTCAAAGATATTGATTTCTTTGAACATCCCGGTTGCCTTCGGAAATATGGTTGCCTTCGAAGATATTGATGTCTTTGGACATCCCGGTTGCCTTCGGACATACAGTTGCCTTCGGAATGTCTTCGGACATATGATTGCCTTAGGATTGTCTTCAGACACCCTAGTTACCTTCGGATTTGTCTACGAGCGTATAACACTACCCCACGAGTATCGGGGGCACCCGAACCTTGTGGTGCTAGGATTCGCGTTCTCAGGTTGAGTATGTCTCCCTGAGTTTTACCACACATGTGGAGTGGACGGTTCCACATGTGTAGTACTTGGAATTGACGGATTATTTTTCGCACTCGCAGATTATTTATGGAATTGACTGATTCTCTATGGAATTGAGGATTATGTTTGGGGTACACTTATGTGGAGAACAGTGCATTATTGATATGTTTATACAGTTAATAAGATATTCTTCGCGACCTTGCTCATATTACCTGCCCCACTTGTCTACACAGATTGTTGGCTAGTTTCCCCCTTCCCCAGTTGCTTTCATATTTAATGATATTTTCCATATACCCCCTAGTTGGTGATTGCAGGATATATGCACTATGCGGACGATCGAAGGTATTGCTTTCAGGTAAAAGGTGTGGATACATGTGTGTTAGGTGTACAATGCCAAATTTATTGAACAGTTAGGTACTTAATTTTAGGACATGATATTCAATTATATAGCTTGTTGAAATCAAAGTAAAGAATGATTCTAAATTTTATTGTTGGTTTCACTTTGAACATTTATGTATTATCTTGATTATGATTTATGGTAGAAAGAACTACGTGTGGCTTGATCCCTCAATAAGGGCGCATAAGTAACCTAGGCTAACCTAGATGCAGCCACAAGTTTAGGATTTGTTTGTTATGTTCAGTTTTGTCAAGATGATTTTGCTGACTTTCTTATGTTGGTAAATGGGGCCTGAAGCGCATTGAAACTTTTGTTATTTGGTGTGTGATTTATACCTTGTGCTTGCTGAGAGCGCTTGATAAATAATTGTGTTTGTTGTGTAGGTAGATTTTTGAGTTTTAAGCCAGTGTCAAGGGAGGCTTTGCTTATTTTCCAGTGGAAGTCAAGCCCCAAAGTTGTTTTGGAATTAGCGCAAGAAGGGTATTTTAGTAATGTAGGCCAACACATGGTTGGTGTCGGATAGGGAGAGGGTTCGTCACGAATTCCAAGGGAGAATTCAGGGCGGGTCCTTTCCCTAGGTTTGTGACGACAAGGGCTTAGCCGCTGTTTGAGAGACTAGGGTTAACTGGCTTTGATACCAACTAAAACCAAACACAAGATTGAATAATTGTGATTGATATTATATTTGTCCAAGGATGATATATATACAAGTACAAGTTGACTTTTCCTACAAGCAAAAGTAATTATCGAATTACAAGGAATTCTAAAACTAGGTAATTATTTTAATTAGGTAACGTGAATTACACTAGGAAATCAAGGATCAGGGGATTCCTGAATTATGGCTCACGCCAACATCTTAATTTTTAGAACATATGTCTAATTGTAGCTCCAAAATGTCTCAAAATAAAAATCGAAAGAAAATAACAGCTCCAAAATTATGCGAACCTAGCCAATAAGCACACAACTACTTTCGATCAGTTCAACTTGCACATTAGCAATGTGCTCAGATCCTGGCCATGGCATCAGGACCCCAAATTTCAATTGACTACATGACACAATTGGCTGGTGTCAACATCAGTCTTGTTATTATGTGCTTGATGCAGAAACAAAAAGAAGTTACAATATCTTTATATTTGCACCATATAAATTTCAATTGACTACATGACACAATTGGCTGGTGTCAACATCAGTCTTGTTATTATGTGCTTGATGCAGAAACAAAAAGAAGTTACAATATCTTTATATTTGCACCATACACATCCTGCATATATGTACTTTTGCAATGATAAAAAACAAACAAAATGTAGCAAGAGAATTGTTCTCTTCTCCTACATAATATAAAAATGAAACAAAATGGAAGATCTATAATTGATTGCTGAATGTAACTATTTAAAGATTTGCAGTATGTTAACAGATACTTTGTACAAATGCAGTAACATGAGTTAATTAACAAAGAAATGTTCTTCCTCATATGCATATAATATCCAGCTCATGTTATCGACCAAGATGACAAAAGTACATGAGAGCGAGAGAGAGAGAGAAGAGAGGAATTATCATCAAAGAAACAATAAGTGATGAATCTAATGATAAATGTCTGGCTAGAAAAGAAAATGTAGGGGAGACAGATGGTGGTGACTTACTAATAATTGTTATAAAATATATGTAATGGATGTCCACAATACTTTAGTATACCTAATGTATGTGAGATCATACCCAACTATATCTTCCGGATGACTCACCCCATTATGCTATCAATGGGAACATTTATAATGTATATATTCTGCCTATAAATAGGCACCAATATCAATAAGAAGATACAGAGAAGAAGAACAAGCCTAGAGAACATTCTTATGGCTTTCTCTACATCTATACTCTCTTAAATTCTCTCTCAATTCCCTTAGTTTTATATCACGTTATCAGCACGAATATCTCTAAAATACCAGCTGGGATATTCGATAGAAAACACTCTGTTTATGCTCTCGTGATCTAAACACCCAGATAGTGAAATGGCGAAATCACAACGCTCTCACAAAGTCTCTCTCTTTCACTCTCTCTGTCCTGAGCCATAGTAAGAACCACAGAGCAAAAGCCATGACTTCGTCTACATCTGTGACTCTCTCTCAAGCCCCTTTGGCTCGCGCCGTTTCTCACCATGGCTCGAGCTCAACCTCAGACCGGGCCTCTCTCTTTGCAGCCCTCACTCTACCAATTTTTCTCCGGTCTCAAATCCACTTCATCATCGCCATCATCGTCGTCTTCGACGTCATCCAAGCTCTCTTGGTTTCCAGCGCAGCCGTCTCAGGAGCGACAGGCTGGTCCAGGCCACCGCCGTCGAGAGTCAGTGGACGAAGCCTATACCTGCTTGACCTCTAGCCAAAGTCATGGTGGCCGGATCATGGAGCCTCTGTGCCATGGAGCTTCCCAAAGCTTTTTCCCACGCTCATTTTCCATGTCTCTAAGAGAGCCGAGGCAACCCATGCTGTGAAGGCCTACTTCTTTGGTTCGACCAGAGCCTGATGGCTTTGCTTGCGATGCGAAAAACTCGTCAGAAGAAACGACACCGAAAGGATGAGCTTTCCTTTATCTTTTCAATTATCTTATTATTAGTCTACACCATTTGATATTAACATTAGTGCATGTGTGTGTTGGTGGCAGGTGGAAAATGGAAAAGGCAAGCATGATATTCATCATGCACTACTTCCTTTACTTGCATTATTATATATATGGCCCACGTAAACTTTAATGGGCTATGACAATGTACTATTATATTATATTATTTTGATCGTGGTATTAATAAGAACCCACTGATGATTGCCTTCACTTTATCCATATATATATATATAATACTATGGACGATTTTCACCTCCTATATTTTTAGTGGTGGTTTTATCCCCATATTTATTTATTTTTATTTAAAAGTATGGAGTAGAATTAATACCCATACAAGCACATTTATTTTATCGTACATTTACTTTTATTTAAAGTATGGTGCGAAATTATCGCCCATTCAACAAGCAATTTACGTTATGAATTACTTTATTGCTCATTTACTTTTATTTAAAGTATGATGCGGAATTAACCCACATACAGCAAGCAATTTACTTTATGAATTACTTTATCGCTCATTTACTTTTATTTAAAGTATGGTGCGGGATTATCGTCCATACCAGCAATTTATTTACCAGCAATTTATTTACAAGTAATTTATTTTATGAATTAATTGAGTGATATGATGAGTTTTACAACATACAGAGATTAGGACCAGACGTCCTTTGATCCTCATCATACAACTACATCAGGACTTGAAAAAGTCTTGATGATGATAATGTTATGAGAGTTGGCAATCTCTCCGGTACTATATTTGTCAATAAGTGACACTATCGTATGCATGAATGATAACCATTTTTGGTAAACTATCACCATATACAAAAAGGAACATGCAATTCCTTAAACTCATGAATGAGCAATTAAATGAGATGCCAGAAGTTCCTCAAAACATGGATAATTATGAAAGGGTCTGAAATCCCGAAATGTGAACATGAAGTTCCAAGAATGTCCATATATATGATTTTGGCCTGAAGATCAAAATCTAAACAATGTTAAAGAACTTAAAGGTTCTAACAATTAATGGATAAACCTTGAGGTATCATTTCAAGAAATTGCATAGAATGATTTTGGTATAAGAAGTTGATGAATTTAGCAAAGAATGATTTTGCCACAATCAACACCCCACAGGATGAATTAAAACTCCCCATATTTTGGTATAAAATATGACCTGAGCCGGAAGCTCATGGATCTCAATATTTCATAAATTCTCAAACTAGAAAGCTTTGAGTGCATCCACACAAGTGTCCACATGTTTGAACTTGAAGTTCATATGATTTAAAGGCTTAAGTGGATACTATGAAAATTGGAACTTGCAGTTTTATATTACAAAGGAGAAAAATTACATACTCAGAGTTGCTAAAATATTTAAATGCCTCATATTTGGGCATCCGTAGGAGAATCTTTGTGTTCTTCATTCTCCTCATGAACTTGCAACACAGAAACAAGTTCCTCCAAATCTTTATTACTTTTCTCCAGTCTTCTAAGTTTTTGATTAGCCTCAGTCAGCCTTCTGCGCAGTATTATGACTTGAGATCTAAGTGCCTGCACCTCTTGTGATCTGGCCAGCGTCGTTGTCCCAAGTTGGTAACTGATGCAGCATGCTACATGCTAGCAACCAAAGAATTATTGACAGCATCACTATCTGATCTCATTGCTAACAATATTTGCTCCTGGGGATCAGTATTCAAATCAAAATTATTTTGGGGATAGGAAGACATTCTTGAAGGAGAAGATGTGGAAATGAACCACTTAAGTAATAGCAGAAAATAGGGAACGTATTCTGTTGATGGAACCATGCATTATAAGCATCATATATATATTAAGAGGTAGGCACATGACAACCATCCATATTATTCGAATTCTTGTTCCACAAAATCTATTCTCACTACTCACTCTTGTCGACCACATTCATGGATTTGATCCTTGAGATATTTTTATGAATTCTTATTCCACAAAATCTATTCTGCCCCACTCAAGCTTGTCGACCATGGTAAGGTATTTGATCCGATCTTTGAGATATTTTTATGTATAAAAAGGATTCAATTCTTATCGTTTTACTCTTTGCATAAATTCCGGATTGTCTTATTGAGAATTTTATCAAAAGTAATCTGATTGATTAGAGACTAACGTATGGTTTATATTTAAGCTACCTATTTTATTTATTCTCATTTCTGCTATATATATTCCCTACTATTAGACAGTTTCAAAATACCCTTTGTTGTTACTTTCTAAACAAAGGATGAAATATCAACCTGAGTTCTCTCCACAATACTTAGCATGCTCAGGAATCCTATAGATTTCCTTGGAAGCAATATCAACCTGAGTTCTCTCCACAATACTTGGCATGCTCAGGAATCCTGCAGATTTCCTTGGAAGCAAGATTATCTTTGATCAGGACCTTCAGAAGTAAGATTATCTTTGATCATGATCCACTACTCTGTTAAAGTAGTTGTTTGATCATGGATCAGCCTGATTCACTGAGCTTCTGGGTCCATTTATGATAAGAAAGAGAGGACATTGTTCATTAGAACATATATGCCTCTCTCACATATGATAGAAGAGGAAGATCCATATGCTTCATGGATCAGAATATGGATGATATATCATCAGAACATGAAGCATGGTACGTTTCCATCATAACATGAATCTCTCCAGTATATTTCATGTTCTTCATGTAACCTTTCTACATCTTAATGATCAAAGAAAGGTTGTAAGCCTCACACTTTTTATAGATCATTGTGAGTTTGCTTTTTATATTATAAGCATTTTCCCTATCACTTGTTGTTGAGAACCAGAGATTCTCTGATATCCTGTATCTTTGTGATTCTATTAAGGGAACCTGAAGTTTCCGTTCTTTGTTGTCTCCAAAAACCTATGCTTATAATACTTTTGGATTCCTTTTGATAAGGCAAAATTCCCGTCGTTAGGGGGAGAATTGGTTGTTCCTGAAAGAACAAAGAACGACGTGAATGATTATGGAATATGTTTATAACAAATAGGCATAAAAGATAAATGCTAGAAGTATATTAAGACAGAAAAGACTATAAGTCAAATGCCAGAAGTTCAAGCACATACAAACGCATAGTAATTGACTACTAATGAGTAATATGTTGAATGCCTGAAGCATGACAGATAAATATGTCGGATGCTTGAAGCATGACAGATAAAGATGTCGGATGCCTGAAGCATGACATATCTATAGGTTCCAAACTCCTCAGAAGTGGAGATTAATTGCAAAGTTTAAGCCCTATTTAAAATAACACTCTAGAAGAGGTTATGATCCACATTCTATAAATTCTATATCTTAGAAGAGATATTTGTCCATGAAGTGACAATGAAAGCCTCTGAAATGTCACTGGTACCAGAAAATAATGAAAGCAATGAGATGCTTATAAATTATGCATGCGCATGCACATGAGAATTGTGGGATCACGAATTGATGATAAATTGGTTTATAGTACGTACTTAAAGTTATCAAGGGCTATACATGATGATATTGCACCACTTGTTATAATTGTTGACAAATGTAAATAAATATTGGCCAATTGGAAGAGGCAATCCAGGATCCAGTTGAAAATTTCCTGAAAAAGTGCAATGATCGAACCTATAGATAAAAACACCAAAAGGATCTGAAAATGTATATGTTGTAAAATGATGTTTAAGATGAAGTGAAATAAATCACTTGATGATATGGCACAACGTTTCCCAGTAAAGACATGGGATTATGATGGTAAACATATGCAACTATGTTATGCATATTTATGAAAAATTCATGTATATGAAAATTCCTGAAGGATTCAGAATGCCTGAAGCAAATGGTTTACAATATGATGGCTTGCAATGATCCTTGTGTGGATCAAAGTATTATGGAAAAATATGGTATAATCGATTTAATGAATATCTATTAGAAAATGAGATATATATAAATAATCCAAATTTTGGAAATGAGTTTACCATCATTGCAGTATATATATAAAGAATTTTATTAGAACTCTTGAAGAGTTTACAAAGGCTTCCCCTAATTTAATAAAGGAATTTGATATGAGAAATCTACCCCTAATTTAATAAAGGAATTTGAGATGAGAAATCTATAAAGATTATAAAGTGTCTAAAACATATCACCAGAAGCGATTTTCCTGAAGAATACAAAAAGAATAAATTCTAAGAGATATAATGTGCCATGCAATATATAAATTGCACAAAGAAATCTAGAAGAAGAGAAAAGAGCCCGAAGCTCAGGATAGAGCCTGACGCTAGGATAGAGCCTGACGCTCAATATAGAGCTTGAAGCTCAGTGTAAGTACTCAATCGACTTGAAATGAATAAATTGCCTCAGAGAATACTTTTGATTGAATTCGAATTCAAAAGCGTTGCAACGTATTCAAATATTTGAAGTTATGAGAATTAGACTCCCGAAGAGCTTATGAAGAATAACATATGCAAGTATCCTCAAAACATACAAGAATATGTATAAGTGAGTGATTATACCAGACAAACATTTACAAGTATGAGCTCATAGTTTTTAAATATTTTAGAATTATTATTCAAGCCATTGTATGTAGTAAAATATTTATAGTCTAGATTTTGTTATATTCTAACTTCGACAGGGATTAAATAAATGAAGACACACATACATCCTCCAATGATGCTACAAGAGCAAGTTTTATACAGGCATTACTAAAAGCTCAATCTGTGAAGGACAAATGTGATAGCAATATAAGACCATCAAATAATCTACGTATGGAGTTATCAGGGGGAGTAACTCATTAGGGGGAGCATCCAAAATATTGCAAGATTAATTCACATGAAGTAATGCCAACTACGACATTTAGAAAGATGGTCAACATTATGGCTTAATTATATTTTGCAAGCATCAGGGGGAGCGTGCAAGATCTTCACACACTGTACTCTTTTTCCTTCGTCCTGGTTTTTATCCCACTGGGTTTTTCCTGGCAAGGTTTTAACAAGGCAGTGTCGCACGCGTGTCAGTGATCTGTACACAGATTTTTATGTTACATATGGTTATGTACTCTTTTTCCCTTCGACCAATTTTTTGTCCCACTGGGTTTTCCTGGCAAGGTTTTTAATGAGGCATATTCCATGTATTGTGGACATCCAAGGGGGAGTGTTATAAAATATATGTAATGGATGCCCACAATACTTTAGTATACCTAATGTATGTGAGATCATACCCAACTATACCTTCCGGATGACTCACCCCATTATGCTATCAATGGGAACATTTATAATGTATATATTCTGCCTATAAATAGGCACCAATATCAATAAGAAGATACAGAGAAGAAGAACAAGCCTAGAGAACATTCTTATGGCTTTCTCTACATCCATACTCTCTTAAATTCTCTCTCAATTCCCTTAGTTTTATATCAATAATATCAATTGTGAGAGCAGCGTTATTGGCCTTTCAAGTATTGAGGTGCAGATATTTGAGGAGGGGGAGTTTTTAACGAAGTTAGCAAAAATTTAGCTCCTCTTTTAAGAATAACAGTTTTTATTAAACTTTTCAACAATAGCAAAAAATAAGAGGAGGCAAGGCCTAAGTAGCAAATCAAAGTGGTTATGTAACAACCCAAACCTTAATTAATATTTAATTAATAATTTAATAGAGGAAAAGACCATTATACTCGTAGAATATTTTATTAGGTTTAAAGTTGACTCTTTGACCAGGAAGGAATTTGGGAAATCCGTTTGTACTGTAGCGTAGAGCGCGATGAAATGAGTCCGTAGACACGTAATGGTCTCGAATCGAAATTATAACGAAGAAAATACTAGCAAAATATGTTTCTCCTTCTCTCTCCTCACTCTTTCTTCTTCCTTGCGTAAACGCTCTCCCTCCTCTATTTTTCTTTCCCGACACCAGCCCACCACCACAGGACCACCGCCACCCACCTAGCTGGCACGCACCGACCGCTCGGAAAGGCGCGACCGTCGTAGCAACCCGGCCCGCACTTGCCGCCCCCGGATCCTGCCGCTGGAGCCCCGGAAACCACTGGAGAAACAACTAGATTTTGAGGATGATTGCACCGCCAGTTTCTCTCATGCGGCCACCAATCTTGACGAATTAGGTATGGATTTTCGACTATTTTTCATCCTCTAACTGATGGTTGGGTAGGTTTTGTGAGATTTTGAAGTTTGAAGGGTTGATTTTCGAATTGAAATTTTGTCGGTTTTGCTTTGCCAATTTCAGCCACTTCCAACCACTTTTTGGCTATAGTCCAAGAACAAAAGTGGTTCCAAATTAGGTGTTTTACCTAGACTAGGAGTTTGGGCAAGCGGTTTGAAGATTTTCCGGCCGCCGGAAATTGTTATACACACCCACGCGTTGCCAACGCGTGACCCAGGTGCCGGGGACCACTCTTGGTTTTAGAATGATCCTCGTGTCCACACGAGCGCGTAGGAATTTATGGGGACCACTCTTAGATAACGTTTGAACCCGAACGGATCTCGCATATTGTGCGATTTCCATGTTCAATACGTTTGGACCATTGGATCATAATCAAACTGAAGTATGTTGATCTAAGCATTTTCAGGATCATATAGGATTCGACGGATAGTGAATCGGAGTCCGGATACTCCGGAAAGGCCAACCCTAATGCTAAGATTACGGAAAATCGTTCGTCCGACCTGATTGTGTGATCGTGAGCAACCCAACCGTCCGATTGAAACAAAACTCTCGGGATATGTGTCCTAGGCATATTGGAACCTCTAGGAACGATCGAAATCGGAATTTGGAGGTCGTGGACCCCACGAGGTCCAGGGTTGACTTTTTGGGACTTTATCGTTTTTGAGTCCCGAGTTACTTCTAAACCATGTCCACTGAGAGGAAAGCTAATGTAGGCATAGGAACAACCTTTAAAAGGATGCACGCACTTTTAGGAGCTGGGGGTCAGAGGTTTTAATTTAATATTATTTTATTAAGCAGATTTATTAATAAAATATTGTAATGATTATTCAAGCACCCAGGCATCAGGTGACCCGCATGAGGGACCTTTGAAAGGTCCAGCTAGCTAGATCACAGTGAGTGGACTGTTTGTTTTTATAAATACGTTTATGCAATTTAATTTGATTATTTGATCTTGAATAAGTTTTATTCAAAGATTAGATTTATTAATAAAATAGTGTAATAGATGCTTTTAAACATTTTAATTTATATGCTGCCGAGTGGTATGTCCTTAAGGATATAGAAACAAGAAATTCTAATTAGGTATTAGGTTAAATGGTAGCAGAGTTTTAAGTAAACAAGAATTCATTTATTTATTAAGTCTTTTCAGAATTTCATTTATTTTTCTAGGAACCACCATAGGTACCCAAGATTAATTAAGCTTGCCTTCAGTATAATAAATGTTGCCTCAGATTTAAATGGTTGCATTCGGGTATAATGATGTCTATGGATATCCAGTTGCCTTCGGTTATAATGGTGTCGACGGACATCCTGTTGCCTTCAGTTAGGTCAGCATGCTTGACATTGCCCCATGAGTTGCAAGGACGCCCGAATCGTGAGGTGTGAGATTGCAGATCAGGGTGACCAGGTGTCCCTTGAATCCTGTGAGATTGCGGTTTGGGTTGACCTTGCTTCAGAGAGACCTGCGAGAATGTGTCACTCCGGTGGCATGAGAATGGAATTGACGGATTATAAAGGAATTGACGGATTATAAGGAATTGACGAAATAATAAATGGGTACACCTAAGTGGTAGATTAAAGTGATTTCAATGCTTTCAAGAAATTAATGTTTGATCAAGTGTGTGATTGACTCTATAGATATAGATATGAATGCATTGATTTCAGTACGAGTATATATATAAGAAATGATTTAGTTTTATAACAGTTTTTACAGAGGGGTTAGTATGTTTATATGCTATTTTCTAAAACTTTATTTTTGGTCCACTCACCCTTTTAATGTTTTGCGTCCTCATGCAATAAGCGTGCATAGTGAGCCACCACCGGGCCGAATTCACCTTCCGCCACCTCCCTTGACCACGTAGGGTCATATATATTTATTTTATACTTGTAAACTAATCTGTGTAGAGCTCTGATATTGCCCTAGAACACTTGTTTAACTATTAGAATGTAATTATTTGCATGCTGACAGTTGGTGTTTATTTATATGCTTGTTGGACAGGTGCAGTTTTGGGGTTGGTCTAATTGTAGGGTAGACTTTGCTGAATTTTTGGCAGAAGTCAAACCCTAATTTTAATTGGTAATTTGACTAGAAGGGCAATTAGGTCATTTGTGCCCGGCACTTGCCAGGTGTCGGACACGCACAGGGTTCGGCTCGGATTCCAAAGTGGAATTTGGGTTAGGTCCTCTCAGGTTACCCTCCAAATCAAAAGTCCTATGCACCCCCTGCTATAAGATGTGGTAACATAAGTAGGGCTGGCAATGGGTCGTGTAGTGTCGGGATAATAAACGTGTCAAGAATGCTCAACCCGAACCCAACCAATTTAATAAACGTGTCGTGTCGGGTTCGAAGTCGTCTTTTATCGTGCGGGTTTTGAGTCGTGTAACGGGTTCATAAATAATAACATGCATGTTACAAAACTCACAACTGAAAAAATTTAAATAAAAAACCAAGAGAGGAGAGAAAATATAAGGAAAAGAAAGAAAGAAAAAAGATAGAGAGAGGAGAGAAGAGAGAAGAGAGAAGGAAAAGAAAAAAAATAGAGAGAGAGAAGGAAAGAAAGAAAGAAAAAAAAGAGAGAGAGGAGAGAAAACTAAAGAGAAGGAAAAAAAAAAAAAAAAAAATAGGAGAGAAGAGAGAAGGAAAAGAAAAAAAAAGAGAGGAGAGAAAACTAAAGGGAAGGAAAAGAAAGAAAAATAAAAGAAGAAAAAGAAACATTATAAATATCAAAAGTCATAGTATATAATCGCAAAGTTGTATGTAGCATGATGGATAAGGTGTTGGAGAGTAATGAGGGTGGTAGGGGTTCGAAACCCCTTGTGTGTGTGTATTGAAGTCTCTATTTCTCCTTATTTTTTCGTGGGTTGGCGTGTATTACACGGGTTGACCCGAAAGCCACCCGTTTAATAAACGGGTTGTTTACCCCTTTTGATTTGTTTCCTTATGAAAGGGTAAAGTTCCCCATTAATCCAAAAACCATTGTTTGGTCAGTGAACTAACTTTCTTTGTGTGTCGAGCGTGCCACTGTTAGCAATTTTTCAATTCTAACAGACTTGAAAGTGAAAATAACTTGCGCCCCAAGCTATTGACTTTGAACAAACGATTGTGAATTTGGGTGAGGAATATCTCTCAAGTAAGTTCTTTTCTATGCCTTAGACTGGTAAGGACTTCATAATTTATCTCAGTATAAAAATCGGTAGTTCTGGCCAGAATGGATGACGCAGATTGGATTGATTTCAGGCAGAACTCCCTTATTACAGGCAGAACTCCCTTGTTTCAGGCAGAACTCCCCTATTTCAGGCAGAACTCCCTTTTTACAAGACTCAAAAAGAGAAAACTGACTACATAAAGACGAAAAGGAGGGCTGCGCATCCATTTCTGCCTGGATAGTTGCCTCTCTTCTCTCCTCGGACTGGATGTGCCTGCTTATGGACTGGACCTTAAACAGCTTTTCCTGAAAAGTTTTGGCTGCAAATCGATACCAAAGCTTGAGTTTGGCAGAGTTTCAATCTATTTCAAGCCCTGGGAGGCTTTTGGATGGGCAGAACTGGGATTTATCCAGTCTGAAGGGGGCATAAGTGGCTGGACTTGAGCTAGAATATGTCCTGGGACACCTGTCCTGCTTTAGCCAGAGCTTTTCATAAATTTGTTGACGTTTTCGTATTTGAGAAAACTCAAACTCTGCTTGTCTTTGGCTTTTGCTAAACCAAATTTGTAATGACAAAAGTCTCGTTGTTGCCTGTCTTGTGAACTAGATGATTCTCCAAGCTCCTGGGAAGCTTTTGATATTGGAATGCTTTAGACTTTAAGTCTCGTCTGGAAATCTGCTTGTGATCAAGTGATCATTTTCAGTGTTTGTCTTTTGACTGAGTTTTTGGTTGGGTTGGTTGGTTGTGTGTTTGTATTCGCCCTCTCTTGTATTTATAGGAAATGTTTTCCTGTGGGTTTTTTTCATCTTTTAATAATGGGCGGCAAAATACTCAGCAGATCTTTTATGTTTTTAAAAGAAAAAGTAAAGGAGTTCTATCTTTGTTCTGGCAAGTAGGCACTCAACCATTGATTTCTGAAGTGATTATTCCCTGCGTTTTGATGGGGTGCCATGCTCATCTCCCATTTTTACTGCTTTCACAAGTTCCCAGTTTTTGTAAGAGTATGCAGTTTTGAGATGGTGAGTTCTCAGTTTTGAACAACTCCCGTTTCCCGCTTCTCTTCCTTTCACAGAACAGAGTCTGCTTATCTCTTGAAAATGGTGTTTATCAAAAAATATCAGAATATCTTTAGATAAACTACCCTTTGGCAGGAGAGTTTTCTTTCAGAAGCGTTCTGCTTTATTCCTGCTCCTGTTCGATCTTTAACTCCAGCCGATTTTATTGACTTTTCCAAGTCAGTGATCGCATGGGCATGTTTCCTTTTAATTGGAAACTGTCAAGCCCATCTCTTTTGGCTTGGAACTGCTTCGGCCCTTTTCGCGGCCCAGTTTTTCCAACGCTCTTTGGGCCACGTGATATTGGCCTGCTTGCATCGTTTAATGGGCTGGATGTGCTGATTTTAAAATAAGCGGTCCAGGAAATGTTGCGGGCTTTCTGGGTGTGCCAATTTTAAGCCCAAACAATGCCCCCATTAAGTCTGAATCGTTTTTGAACGGTTTTAGACTTAATGATTTTGCCATTAAATTGTGCCCCCCTGCCCTGCCACGTCTATCCACCACGAACTAGACTTCGTGGGAAACTGTTCAGTTACTAGCTAGTTACGGGCTGGTCATTATCAGCTTTCAGGCGTCTTGTGTTCCCTCGATTTCGAGTCTTTAAAAGAAATTTGAAAAGCTCAGGTTCCTGTTCATCTCGAAACCCTTGTCTTCTCAGCCTTTGCTTCTTTCCAAATTTTTCAGAATCCTTCCCACCAGAATTTTCTTTGATCAATCCTTAGTTCTTTCTAAAACATCCAGAAAAAATGTCTTCTCCAAAAGTTCGTGCTCGTGGTTCCTCCTCCTCCTCCTCAGTTCCTCCTGATTATATTCCTGGGGCTGGAGTCGATGCTCATGCCATGGAGGTTCGAAGCAAGCTTCATCCCTTTGTTCAGAAAAATTTGGATGAAAGCGTCCTTCATTTATTTGAGAGTACTCTGATTCTGGGGCCTCGTTGGTTTGGTTCTCGTTCAGGCTGAGATAGCAAAGCTAATCCAGGAAGGATGCTGAAGCACCTGTGTTATCAAGGGACTTCTGCCCTTTCTTCCTATTCTTGGGTCAACAAGAATTTGAGCCGCTCGTTCCCCGTCCAACGAGGTGAGGAACTGTCCTGTGAAGTGGTCAGGCTGGATTGACAAACTTCTCCCAGAATTCGGAGCTTATTGGAAGAAGGCAGGAATTTATGACGCAATTCTCCTGTCTAAGCAATCCATTAACCGGGATGAGAATCTGCTTGCTGCCTGCCTTTTGTTTCTGGAATTCTGCCAGCAACACATTTGATTTCCGGGTGGGTCCAATGGCGCCAACTCTGTTGGACATGGCTCAGATTTTTGTGTTCAGACCCCATGGAAGACCTGTTGATGCTGTTGGTGATTACCATCGAAGGAGGAATCAGGAGAAATTGGCCAAGCCTTTCACCATCTCTCCTGCTGCTATCAACCAGAGCTGCTCCTTTTCCAATTTTTTGAAGAAATTCAGTGTGTTGGAGGATAAGGATCGAGCGGCACATGCTGTTCCTTCTGGTCCTGGCTGAATAGGTTTGTCTTCCCAAACCGCTCTTCTGCTATTCTGCTTGAGTATAGGCACTTGGCGGAAGCCTTGCACAATCACACTGATCTCTTCAAGAATCTACACACCGTCACCATGGAGAGTCCTCTGAATTTATCTGCTCCTGGTTCATTTTGGATGATCCAAGTCTGGCTGCAGGTGTATTTTCCGGAATTTCGGTTCCCTGACCTCGTTCTGCCTGAAAATCGAGGTTTTGGCTCTTCCTTTGATGTCGGCAGAAGTGCCTAAGCGCTCTATCGAAGAGTACCTGATGTGGTTCAGGCATTGTTGTAAACGTTCCGCAGCTAATGGCAGGTGGTGATCAGAAGAACCTATCCTTGGTTTCAGCCTGGGCATCGGCTTTTTGAAAAGGAGCCAGAAGATGAAGCTGCCAGAACAGAATTCAGGAAGATCTTTCTAAGCGTATCTTTCCTGAGGGATCTGCCCTATGGAGGTGGGAAGCCTCCAAGCTATCATTTGGGGGCGGAAATCTATCATCCCAACTTCTGCGCACGGCAACTTGGCTGTCCAGTCATTCCATTCAAATACTCCAGAAGTTGCAATCGAGCTTCTTCCTGGAGAGATTGGAGACAGTCCTGGAGGTGCACAAGGATGCTCGTTGTGCAGTAAATAAAATAAATATCAGTCTGGATGAACCTTATGCATCCTGGGAGCTCAACTCATCCAAGGGATTCCTGCTTCGGTTGCTGCAGTTAAAGTGCTTTTTGAGGGTTGGACCTGTGGAAATGTGTTTGGAGATGCAGAGGCCAGAAAATTCACAAGTCAAGACCATCCAAGACACCAATGATCAAATCATAGAAGGTGACTTCTTCATTCTGTCTGTATTTCCTTGTTCTGTTGTCTATGTCTGCCTGACGCCTCAATTTTGCCTGTGTCAGATCCTTCAATGAAGAACATCATCAGTGAACAAATGGTTCAGGCTGGAGCAATGTTTGGTAAGCTTTGATTTTACCCTGTTGCTTCCATTTTCTGTTGCTTGGATTCAGTTCTGACTTTATATTTCCCTTATGCAGTTAGTTCTGTCATTGCCGCTGGTGATCTGGAGCCCCCATTTGGTGATGATGAGGATGAGAATTTGGCAGAACAATCAGTTGCTGAGGCTGGTCCTCCTGCTGGCAGGAAAGAAAGGGAAGTACTCATGCGCAGGGCAACGTTGCCCAACCTGAGACTTCTGGTATGGTTCTTGTATTCAGATTTCATTTCCTTTGACCTGTTCTGTCTTGCCTGTTCTTCTAACACTTGCTTGTTCTGTGCAGCTAAAAGTCCTCCTGCTCCCCCTCTCATCAGGTCTAAAAGACTTAGGAAGAGGAGTGGGGTCGGCGCTGGTGGGGCTGTCGTTATTCCAGCGAGACTAGTGAGTCTGATGACGACAAGTTGGAAGAGGCTTTCAAGGCTGTTGAGCAGGAGAAAGGCCAGGCAGAAGATATGATAGAAACCTGCTAAAAGGAAAAGGGCAAAGAGTTTGAAGAAGAAGTGAGGCCCTCCTTTTGATCGTGTGATCATGTTTCTTTTGTTTTTACTTTCCAACTTCTGACTTATGTTTGTTCTTGCTAGGAGGAAATTCCTGCTGAAGTGATAGCAGAGAGCATTTCCTTGGCTCAAAAATAGCGCGCTATGGCTAGGACAGAACTCACTAGCTCAGAACTGGCCGCTTTTGAAGATTTGGAGGCTGAACATTCCACTGCAGTTCCAGCCTCTGATGAGTAGCCAGAGCGTTCTATTTCAGGACCAGGGGAACAGGAAGAAGCTCATGCGGCAGTCTTAACCAGTTCGCTTGCATTTGAACCTCCAGAACAAACAGAAACCCCTGTCGCAATTCAAGTAGAACAAGCAATATTAGGGTCTGGGGGAGCGGATGGAGGCATTGGCAGGCATCGGAACCTGGATCAGGTGGAACTTTTGGTAAATCCTTGTCACCTTTATACTCGTTCATTTTTGCACTATTATCCTGTCCTTGTTTCCCTTTTAACTCTTATTTCTTCCAAGTGGAAGTGCCCAGAACTGCAAGAGCCGTGGCAGTGATGGTTAGTCCTTTGAAGCCTGTTCTCGCAGCTGTAAGTATTATCATGTCATGAACCCTTTTTTCATTTCTGTCCTTTTGCTAATCCACAATTTTGATTTTGCAGATGCCTATCCAATCCCGTGCTGTCTCAACCATCACAGCCTCCTTCTCTGACCCATAATTGGCTGAATTTGAGGCTATGGACTTGGACGCCCAGCTGGACAGGCTGGAGAAGCTAAGTTCCCCCCCCCCCCCCCCAGCAAGGCCAAACTCAAGGCGGTGGATGAGGCCATGGAGAGAGTGAAGATTTGGCAATCTCCTACGAGCTGGAGCTGGATGAAAATCGAGGAGCTGCTGAGCAATTGATGAAAGACCTGGACCTCCTCACAGGCAGAACATGGCTCCCAGGCCTATCCTTGAAATAAGTCTGAATCTGGCCAGAGATGTGCTCAACCTTCATGATCGCTATGAGGATCTCAAGCCTTCCTTCAAGACCTCTGAACTCTGCAAGGCTACTCATGATGCCAACTTGGCTGATTATACAAAACAAAAAGCAGAACTGGACGAGATGGTTGCGGGGTACAAAAAGGCCAAGGCTACTGCATATAGGCTGGAGAAGCGGTCGAGGAGCTTCAGAAACAACTGGCAGCTGAGAGGGAGGTGGAGCGCAAGCTGAGTGCTGGCCCTGAGTTCTAAGACCAAGGCTACCTTCCTTGTGCAAAGCATGGTTTCAGCTTCCAGGCCGGCTTTGGAAATTGCAGAAGCTTCAATCCATCAAGGGGTGCTGCTTCAAAAGGAGCTTTCTATTAAGAAGACCAGCCTCAGGAGACTCTCAAGAAACTAGGTTTTTAGGATTTTCAAGATTTGTAATGAACCAAATGGTCACTAAGGTGACTTTTAAATTTTAAAAGTTTATTTATTTTTGTGGAATTCTGATTTTTCTGGATGAACTGAAAAACTTGGAAAATTACACTAACACAAAATTTAAACTGAAACAAAATCAAACCACAATTTCAAATTGTTCCCTTTCTACCCCAGGATCCGTCTTTACAGCCTGTGAATCCCACATGGTTGGATAGAACTTCTCCATTCCGAATCCTTGAGTCTGTATGCCCCTAATCCCAGGACTTGGCTAATTATGAAAGGTCCTTCCCAAGTTGGTGACCACTTTCCATAACCAGCTATATGTGTTCCGAAGGGGCAGAACTGCTCTCCAGACTATTTCTCCTTCTTCAAAACTCTTATTTTTAACTATCTTGTTGGATGCTCTTGACACAACCTTCTTTCCTGCTAAGAGTTTGTTGAGGGTATCAATTCTGCCTTCATCCAGTCCTTCTAGTTCTAATAACATGGCCTGGTTGTAGTCTTCTTCTGGGACCAATTCGTGTTGATGGGCAATCCTGAGGGATTGGACTGCTATTTCCATAGGCAGAATTGCATAATGGGCATAAGTCAAAGCATATGGAGTCATACCAGTTGCCTCCCTTTTTGAAGTTCTGTACGCCCATAAGGTTTCTGAAAGCTTCTCATGCCATTGCTTTGGATTTTTCTCAAGAATTTTCCTGATGATATTGATTATTATTTTGTTGCTTGATTCTGCCTGTCCATTGGCTTGAGCATAATAGGGAGTAGACTGGAGTAGCTTAAATTTGAATGTTTCTGCCATATCTAGCATATCTCTAGATATGAAATAAGATCCCCTATCGGTGGTGATTGATTCGGAATGCCAAATCTCTCTATGATCTGCTCTTCTATGAAAGTGATGATCTCTTGAGATGTGGTAGATTTAACAGGCTTGGCCTCCACCCATTTGGTAAAATAATCCGTGGCCACAATGATGAAACAATGTTGTTGGCTGCGGCTGGATAAATCTTTCCAATGAGGTCCATTGCCCATCCTCTGAATGGCCATGGCTTGACTCCTGGATTCATGGGAACCGAAGGAACCTGCTGGATTGGTCCCATGTCTTTGACAAGTCTCACATCCTTGGAATAATCGATGCAGTCTTTCATCATGGTTGGCCAGAAATAGCCATACCTTCTGATCAGCCAACACATTTTCCTTCCACCTTGGTGTGCTCCACATATCCCTTCACGAGTTTCTCCCATGACCTTCATGTATTCCTTCTTTCCCAAGCATCTTAACAGTACCTCATCCTTGCTTTTTCGGACTAGCTCCTCATTCCACATGAGGTAGTTTGAAGCCATGATTCTGACTCTCTTCTCGGAGGGCAGAATCGGATACTGCAAGTAGTTTACAATGGGGGTCCTCCAATCATCCTCAGTGATTGTGGCAGAATTGACATCTATCTCCATTCCTCTAGCCAGAACAGATGGCAGGCTCTTTTTGCCTACTTTGATAATTCTTTGCACACAGTTTTCCGGAATTTGTATTCCTGAGCTATTTGAGCCAGTTCATTGGCTGCGAAGTTCTCTTCTCTTGGAATGTCTTCCCAAGTGGCTTCCCTGAATTCTGTCAACGGATTCCTAGCAGGGTTCAAACATTTGTATTGCTACTAAATAGACAGCTAGAGCAAGGTTCAAACATTTGTATTCTCCAGGCAATCTGTTTCAAAACAAGCATAGAGTCTCCCAAAATTTCCACAGACTGGACTCCAAGTTTTATCAACATTTCAAGGCCAATGATCAAAGCTTCATATTCAGCTCTGTTACTGGTGCATTGAAAGTCCAACTGAAAAGAATAACAATGTCTAACTCCCAAAGGTTCTTCTAGAACAATTCCTCCTCGGAGGTTAAGTCAGTTTTTGATCCATCAAAATACAGCTTCCATGGTGTGAGATGAATTGAATAAATGGGATTGTTAAGGTAAACATGAGCCCTTGTCAGGTAGATTTGCACTTGCTATATCCAAAGAATCCATATTCTCAATTTCTTCTCCTGGATGATCTGCGAGGAAATCTGCTACAGCTTGCCCTTTGACAGCTTTCTGAGGAACATACCTGAAAGCAAATTCTATCAGCGCCAGAGTCCATTTTCCAATTCTGCCTCTTAACATTGGCCTTGTCAGCATATACTTGATTAGGTATGTTCTGGCAATGATGTAGATGGTAAATGGCAACATGTAGTGTCCGAGTTTCACAGGAGTGAAGTACAAGGCTAGACAAAGCCTTTCAATTGCAGAATAGTTCCTTTCTACTTCTGTTAGAGTTCCTCTAGATAGTAGACTGCTTGTTCTTTTCCTTCCTTGTTATCTTGCGCTAACAAGCTTCCAACAGATGTTTCTGATGCGGATATATAGAGCTTGAGTGGTCTGCCCTTCTTTGGTGGGGACTGAAACTGGCGGATTGGAGAGATAATGTTTGATTTCTTCAAAAGCTCGTTGGTGTTGTTCTTCCCACTTGAAAGTTTGTTCCTGCTTTAGTCTTAACAAGGAAGAAAAAAGGCTGAATTTTTCCCGCGGAATTGGATATGAATTTTCTTAGGAAATTAATTTTCCCAAGAAGACTTTGCAGTTCTTTCTTGTTCCGAGGCGGTTGAGCTTCTATGATGGACTTGGCTTTATTTTTGTCAACCTCTATGCCTCTTTGATGTACCAAAAATCCCAAGAAGTTTCCTGCCTGTACTCCAAAAACACATTTCTTAGGGTTCATTTTCAATTTGTGTTGCCTCATCCTTAGAAATGCCTTTCTTAGGTTTGATACATGATTCTCTGATTCGGAGACTTGATCACCACATCATCTATATATACTTCCAGAGAATGCCCTATCATATCATGGAAAACAGAGTTCATTGCTCTTTGATAAGTGGCTCCTGCGTTTCTTAAGCCAAAAGGCATTACAGTGTATTCAAAAGAACCTAAATGCCCTGGACACATGAAGGCTGTCTTGTGGATATCTTCTTCTGCCACCATAATCTGATTATATCCTGCGTTGCCATCCATGAAAGATAACATCTGGTGGTGAGCAGCTCCATCTACTAGCATATCTGCCATTGGCATAGGATATTCATCCTTGGGGGATGTTTCATTCAGATTTCTGTAATCCACACATATCCTGACTGCCCCTCTCTTTCTTTTCAAAACTGGCACAATATTATCTAGCCAGTCTGTGTAAATGGCCGGCCTGATGAATCCTGCTTTGAGCAATCTCTCTATCTCTTCTTTGACTTTCAGTTCTGTTTCCATGGACATTCTTCTTCTGGCCTGTTTCCCACTGGAAGGTAGCCTTCTTTAATAGGCTGATCGGTTCATAATTGTATATCATTTTGTACCCTTCTAGCTTATGATTTGGTTATGTTTTTGAGTTAAACTTGTGCTTTTAATCCTTTTTGTGTTTATCTTTCAGTTCATTGAGCTTTAGGTAATAATGATGGCTTTAGAGAGAATAATTCATGCAATTCAAGCATGTTAAGGCCTAATTTGGATGAATGGATGAAGAGCTTAAAGACAAACTCATTTTGGCTACAGCCCCCTGCCAGTCCAGTTCCGTAGGTCATATTGCAAGCTTTGTTTCAACAATCTACATAGCTCGAATGAGGCCACATTCTTCATGAAAGTTGTTCCAATGGGTGTTTTCTATAACATATCCAAAATTCAGCCCCATTGGATAAATCTGGCGTCCGTTACCTAGCAAACACAGAACCATGCTCAGGATGGATCTTATCAGCGCGGAAAATGAGTTAGCAATTTGTTTTGGCCTTAACTTCCTCCTCCGACCTTGGATTGGCCCAAATGATATATGGGTGGAAAGAAGACATTCTGAACTTCAAATTGGAGTGCTTAAAGTCTTAATTTGCTTAAGGGAAGCCCAAGTTGTAAGCCCTTGAAGTTGCTGGTCATGCTGACCTCAGCATGTGCTGGTTGGATGCTTGGTCATGGTGAGCTAGGCATGAGCTATCATTTCTGGTTGGAAGCTTGGTCATGCTGACATGAGGATGAGCTAGGGCTGCTAGTGGGATTTAGTGGAGTAGCCATTCAAGATTTTCTAATACAAGTGCATCATCCAATTCATATTTTCTAATTCAAGTGCATCAACCATTTCAGATTTTATAATTCAAGTGTTGTATGCATTAGTCTTTTTGAATTCAGATTTTCACTTCCCCTAGGCCTATAAATAGGGAGGTTCTCTAAGCTTGTAAAAACACCCACAAGGGGGGGAGCTCTCAAGCACTTCTCTAGAGCTCCCTTCCCTTCTCTCCCTCAAATTCTCTTAGTTTCCCTTTGTAGTTCTCAATTGTTGTAATAAGATCATTCTACTTTTCTTTTCTCTTCTTCTAAATTCTCCAAACACTTCTCTATTCTCTTTCAAAGTTCTCCATGTCTCAAACACTTCACAAACACCTTTCTCTCTTTGCCCTAAGTTATCAAATTCTCCAAGTTCACAAACAATCATCCAAGTTCTCAAACACATTCCCTTCCAAAATCCCCAAATTTCCCAAACACTTTCTTTTCCCTTCTCAAAGCTCTCAAACACGTTCTCTCTTCCAAAATCCTCAAGCTTCCCAAACACTTTCTCTCTTCTCTTCCAAATTCCCCAAAGTTCCCAAACACCACTTTTCTTACTTTCTCCTCTCTTCTCCAAACTTCTCAAACACTTCTCCCTTCTCTTCTTCTAAACTCTCCAAACACTTCTCCCATTCCTTCATCAAATTCTCCAAGTTCATAAACATTCTCCAAGTTCTTAACCACTCTCTTCCAAATTCTCCAAGTTCACAAAATCCTCAAGCTTCCCAAACACCTTCCTTTCCCTTCCAAAATCCTCAAGCTTCCCAAACACCTTCCTCCAAAATCTCAAGCTCTCAAACACTTTCCTTCCTTCCTCAAATTCTCTACTTAATGTTTTCTTAGTTGTAATTTATTTTTCTTGTAATGTACATTCTTTCTTCTTGTTTTGTTTCTTTTGTTTTCATTACTGTTTTGTGTAGGAAAATTGAATTGGATCATTCAATCACCAATCCCTGTGGAATCGACCTCGCACTTACATACGCTAAACTACCAACGGTTCGTGCACTTGCGAGTCTCACAAGTTGAGGATCCAACTGAATCCATTTTGGTGCAGCTGTATCTACGCAACAAGTTTTTGGCGCCGTTGCCGGGGATCGGTAACATTGTTTGATTCTATTTGGTTTTCCTACTTTTTATTTATTTTTATCTTTTTCATAACTGCACAGTTTCATGTTTTAAAGTTAATGGCGTTAATTGACAAGTTGTGTTTGTAGTCCAACTGACAAGGACAATTGCCTGACAAGCAAGAGAACTGGGTTTGAGTCCCAGCTTACACAACACCCAAAAACAAAAAGGTTCAAGTAGCATGTTGATTATTTCTAGTTTATGGTTTCATTCACTTGCTCTTAATTAAATATCTTGTTCAAGTTTACATAAACACCATATGACTCTTGGACTGATTAGTGAATGAATGGGTAGATATTGAAGACAAACACCATGTTTAAATTCTACTTGGTTCTCTATTGTTCTTCTTGTTCTTAATGGGTTCGGAATTTGTGTTTAGACTAAACACCATAGCTAAATGCTTTTTCTGAATACTTGATTAAAACCACACACCATATGGATAATCATATTTGAGAAAGAACGAACTTCATACGCTAGTTTGATTACTTTGTTGCTTGTTACTTTGAAGCATGAAATTGGACGTGTGTTGATTTTTCTTTTCATTTTAGTTTTTATTTCCCAATCCTTTAATTCTGTTTCAAGTTTTCTGTGTTTGTTTTAGCAAGTAATGTCAGCTTAATAAAAATGGAGAGAGATGGTAACCTCAATCATAAGAATGGGGAGTGTGGAGTAGTGGGAGAAGTCGCGACCTCCAAATGCATCACGCTCGACCTAATCGCTTCAAGGGGGAGTATTCCAATCCTTTCTCTTTAGTTGTTTTGTTATTATTTCAGTAATTTTAAATTTCTATTTCTTTTATTAAAAAAAAAATTAAAAAGATTTTTTATATGAGCTGACTCGTGGTAACTCCTGTGAGCGTCTCCGATAAATCCAGTGTCTAGGAGTTCTATAGGCGACACCTTCGGTGTCTAAGAAGTTTGGTTTTTAAGCGGGACCATTGTGACCCCTCCAACCTTCCGGATCCCCTGGCTGTATTTTCTGAGGCCCTTAACTGGTCATCCATGAGTTGCTTGTATATTTGTGTTTTTTTTTACTAAAAAAAAAAAAATTAAAAAATTAATAATTTTAAAAAAAATTGAAATTTGAGTTTTTATTTATTTTTCCTTGTAACTTGCAATTTGGAACTTCTTTTTTTTTTCTTTGTGTGGTCAGTTAGTTGTAAATAAATTTAAAATTTTAAAAAAATCAATTTGGAACTTCTTTGTTTTCTTTTTTTGTTTTGTTAAGTTAGTTTATGTATTTATTTACATGGTGTGGTTAGTTAGTTTATTTCTGAGTGTTAAAAACACATTTTTATTTCATTCAAACACTGCATTAAAAAAAAACAAAAACAAAAAAACAAAAAACATTCAAGTAAAATTTTTTTAAAAAAAAAACAACAACAACAACTTCTTCTTCTTCTTCTTCATTTTCATCTTCATCTTCATGGCATGCCTCTTATTTCTCTAACTTGCAGAATCTCAGAGCTCCACAGGCCACCAGCCACGGCGAAGCACAGGAAGCCGCTTCTGCAAGTCCGCCACCATAGCCTTCAAGGAAGCTATTTCCTCGCTCATCGAGGCACACTCCCGTGTCCTCGCCAGGAATCGTATGCCCAAATTGGTAGCCGAGACCGCGTGGAGCACCGTTAAATTGTGGGACTCCTCCACTGCTGCCTTGTCAGACCTCTTTGCCACATGCAGGATGATCTGTCGATGTGAGCCTGCTGCTAATCATGCCTCCCAGGCAGCACTGCTCTCGTTCGGCACCGCCTCAGAAAAGTTCGGTATTACCTCAGCAAAGTTTGAGGCCGTACCGTGATGATAGGTGGAGTTTGGGAAGACATGGTTTTGAGGAGCCCTTATCTGCGCATTCGGTGGCGCTAGGGACAACTCAAGGTTTAGATCATCAAGGTGAGTGCATGAGGATGCCATTGTTTTGTTTTTGGATTTTTTGATGTTTTTCTCTGAATTTGCAGGAAGAAATGAGGGTGCTCTTCTACTTCACCAAAACGAGTTTAAATAGACTTATACAAACGAGGGAGCCGAAAGCACTTCGGATCTCGAGGGTGCTATCCTGTGCTCTTTTTCTCGGATCCCTTCATTTCCGGCGCAAATTGCGAGCGCGTTTTTTAAAAGGGAGCATGTCTACACCACTTACTTTTGCCAAAGGAAAGAAGAAGTGGACAGCTTAGAGGCTGTGATCTCTCCTTTACTTCTTGAGCTTGTTTGCAGCATGGATAGCTACATAGAAGTTGGAAAGAGGTATGCAAACCAGTTTGAATCATTACCTCCACCTACTAATAAGGTTTTACCTTCTATTGTGCAGGCACCAGAGTTGGAATTAAAGCAATTGCCAACACACCTTAAATATGCTTATTTAGGTGAAAGTGAGACTCTACCTGTTATCATTGCCTCACACCTCGAACCAAATGATGAGAAGAAGCTTTTGAGAGTTCTAAAAGAGCACAAAACTGCAATTGGGTGGAGCATTGCAGATATCAAAGGCATAAGTCCAACACTGTGCATGCATAGGATACTATTGGAAGACAATGCAATGCCTAAGAGGGATGCACAAAGACGTCTAAATCCAAACCTGAAGGACGTGGTAAGGAAAGAGGTAATGAAGCTTTTAGATGTTGGTATTATTTACCCTATTTCTCGCAGTAAATGGGTGAGCCCAGTACAAGTTGTCCCCAAGAAATCAGGTATCACACGTGGTGAAGAATGAAGCAAATGAGCTTGTGCCTACACGGATGACCACGGGTTGGAGAGTTTGCATTGATTACAGGAAGCTCAACACAGCAACAAGCAAGGATCACTTCCCTCTTCCATTTATTGATCAGATGCTTGAGAGATTGGCTGGCCATAGCCACTATTGCTTCCTTGATGGATATTCAGGTTACAACCAAATCGCCATAGCCCCAGAAGATCAAGAGAAGACAACCTTCACATGTCCCTTTGGCACTTTTGCTTATAGGAGGATGCCTTTTGGTCTTTGCAACGCCCCAGCCACTTTCCAGAGGTGCATGATGAGCATTTTCTCCGACATGGTAGAAAGGTTTATTGAGGTATTCATGGATGACTTCTCTGTCTTTGGTGATTCTTTTGATCAATGCTTGCATAACTTATCTAAGGTATTGGCTAGATGTGAACAGAGTAACCTTGTGCTTAATTGGGAAAAATGTCATTTTATGGTTAACCAAGGCATAGTTCTTGGTCATGTCATCTCTAGTAACGGAATTGAGGTAGATAAAGCTAAGATTGATTTGATTGCCTCTATGCCCTCACCTACTTCTGTCAAAGAAGTACGTTCTTTCCTTGGCCATGCAGGTTTCTATAGGCGTTTTATTAAAGATTTTTCTAAGATTGCAAGGCCTTTGTGCAATCTCCTTGCCAAGGACATGGATTTTGTGTTTGATCAAAACTGTGAGAATGCTTTCAATGCTTTGAAAATGATGCTCACAACTGCCCCAATCATTATGCCACCGGATTGGAGCTTGCCTTTTGAACTGATGTGTGACGCCTCAGATTATGCCGTTGGAGCTGTTTTGGGGCAGCGAGTTGATAAGAAGCCACATGTCATCTACTATGCTAGTAGAACTCTCAATGATGCCCAACTCAACTATTCCACCAGAGAAGGAGTTGTTAGCTGTCATATTTGCTTTAGAGAAGTTCAGATCTTATTTGATTACTAACAAGGTCATTGTTTACACTGATCATGCAGCATTGAAATACTTGTTAGCTAAGAAGGATGCCAAGCCACGCCTCATTAGATGGATCCTCTTGTTGCAAGAGTTTGACTTGGAGATAAAAGATAAGAAAGGAAGTGAGAATGTGGTGGCTGATCACTTGAGCAGATTGGTGCATGTATCTAATGAAGAGGAAGATTCACTGCCATTGCGTGAAAGCTTCCCTGATGAGCAACTCTTCTCTATTTGTGCTTTGAATTCTCTTAATCCATTGCCTTGGTTTGCTGATATTGTTAACTACTTATGCACTAACGAACTCCCTCCAGGGTTATCTACATTCCAACGTGACAAGCTTAGGAAGCAAGCAAGATACTATTTTTGGGATGATCCATACCTATTCAAGCATTGTCCGGACCAAGTAATTCGAAGGTGTGTGCCTGAAGGTGATTTTAAGAGCATTTTAGAGTTTTGTCACTCCCATGCATGCGGAGGCCATTTTGGAGCAAAGAAGACTGCCAACAAAGTGCTACAATCAGGTTTCTTTTGGCCTACCCTTTTTAAGGATGCTTATGCTTTTTGTGCTTCATGTGATAGATGCCAACGGATGGGTAATTTGCATGCTAGAAATCAGATGCCTCTCACTAATATCTTAATCATTGATATATTTGATGTTTGGGGAATTGATTTCATGGGCCCTTTTCCTACCTCTTATGGATTTGAATATATATTAGTTGCTGTCGATTATGTTTCTAAATGGGTGGAAGCCATTGCTACTAGAACTAATGATGCTAAGGTTGTGATCAGTTTTCTAAAAGGAAATATTTTTACAAGGTTTGGCACACCTAGAGCAATCATTAGTGATGGTGGCTCCCATTTTGTTAACCAAGCTTTTGCAGCACTCTTGAAGAAGTATGGAATCAAGCATAAGGTGGCAACACCCTATCATCCTCAAACTAGTGGGCAGGTTGAGATAAGCAATAGGGAGATTAAGCACATACTTGAGAAGACAGTAAACACCACAAGGAAGGACTGGTCCATGCGTTTGGATGATGCATTGTGGGCATATAGGACTGCTTATAAGACCCCCATAGGTATGTCTCCTTATAGACTTGTTTTTGGTAAACCTTGTCACTTACCAGTGGAGCTTGAGCACAGCGCTTATTGGGCAATCAAGGCATTCAATTTTGATATGAAAGCTGCTGGTGAAAAGAGGAGGCTTCAACTCAATGAGTTGGAGGAGTTACGACATGAGGCGTATGAGAACGCTAAACTTTATAAGGAGAAAACAAAGCAGTATCATGACAAGAAGATTCTTAGGAAGACGTTTGAGGGAGGGCAGAAGGTTCTCTTATACAATTCACGCCTTAAGCTCTTCCCAGGTAAGCTTCGTTCTCGATGGATTGGCCCTTTTGTTATTACTAATGTGTTTGATCATGGTGCAGTGGAGATTCAAAACATTAAGGATGGCAGCACCTTCAAGGTGAACGGACATCGATTGAAACCCTACTTTGATGCCAACTTTGATGCCAATATTGAGTCTCAAACACTCAAGGAGCCTCCACCACTCTCTTGAAGCTCACCAAAGTTCGGATGTCCGGCTGAAGACATAAAACTTAGCGCTTCTTGGGAGGCAACCCAAGGTGACGAGGAGAAGATAGAACGTGCAAGAAGCTGCTTGCGTCCTAATCGCTTCAAAGGGGAGTTGTTTCTAAACTCTAAACATTTGGTTATGTCTTTTCCTTATCTTCTTTCCTTTCATCTATGAGGCATTGTTTGTTCTTATACTCTAAACATTGAGGACAATGTTTCATTTAAGTTTGGGGGGAAGGATTTAGTTATGTTGTTTCAAATTGTCAAAATTTTAAATTTTTAAGTGTGTCTAGTGTCTAAAAATGCAGGATTTTGTGTGTTGTTTCGTTATCCTTTCAAACACCTATGATAAGACTTGGATTTAACTTTAATATGGTTTTGCAGAAATTGACAGTCATTGTTTAAGGCCTGTGTGTGATTCTGAGTGAAGTTTGTCTTGCATGTCATCCTTGCACTTATTGAGCACTTTGCCAAGTTAGTCCAATTTCTTGCTACTTGGAGATGTTATGCAATTCTACTTATCTCATGATCTTGGTTTCGTACTCTAGAACTTATTTGAATATCTCTTGAGACATTCTGTTGCCATACAATGCTTAGGAAGTGATTTAGGCCATGTTTGAACCGTTTGAGCCTTTCTAACCATCCCTCTACATGTATTCATCCCTAGTCAACCCATTTGAGCCTACGTTAAGCCTTTCTTTGTGTAAACCATTCCTACCATAATAAATCTCTGTTTATTATCTTTACCTATTCTTTGAGCAATTAAAGCTATCTTCAAAAGAGAGTCATAAAGATGCAAGGTTTTTAGGAGCAAAAGTGATTCTTTAGTGCCATAACCCAAGTGTTGAAAAGAAATAAGTTTGGGGGTATTGGTAACTAATCAAAAGAGGTAATGAAGTGTGACCAATGTAGTCACGACCCTAGGGTGTTATAAGGAAAGATCATGGTGATCTAGGGTAAAGAGCCACAAAATTAGGCCAAATAAACACATTTGATGGTGCTGAAATTATGTTGGAAATCTGCTCATGTATGTGTCCTTGCTTGTTTTAAAAAGTTCAGTAATCTCTCATGCTTTTACCTATGCTTTAGTTGTGCTCAAAATGTTGTTATATCTCCATGTCTCCTCTTTCATTCAACCACTACCCTAAGCCTCATTACAACCCTTGTAAAGTCCTTTTGATCCTTGGTATTGTATGGTATTATTGTGGAGAGCTGATTTGATAACGAGCTTATGGGGTTCGAAATTCTTGATTGTGCTCTAAGTGTGTGCGCATGTACTTATTTGAGTTGCAGGTGTTGTTCTGATTTGGCATTCACACACTACACGTAAGGATGTCATTGTAAGCTTTGCACACTCTTGAATCATGTGTGGAACTTAGATTGTGATTGTTGTGTTTCTTTGGAACCATATACTTTGGTGATTCTTTGAGGATATTGTTTGGAAGGCTAACTGCTTATTTTCTGTTTTCTAAGTTGTGGTTTTATTTTTGTTTGCTCGAGGACTAGCAAAGTCTAAGTTTGGGGGTATTTGATAAGTTCATAATTTCACACATTTGCTTGCCTTCATTACTTAGTAATTTTGTCTAGTTTCTCTTTATTTCGAGTCACTTATATATGTTTGTGTGTTCTGTAGGTTATGGGAGCAAGAGATCACATTTGATACAATCCAAGCATATTGAGGGCTGATTGGGATGAGAGGAATACCACTTGAGGCATTTGAAGCAAAATGGTGCAAAAACGTGCAAAAACCTGGAGCCTGAGTTAGAAGTTCATTTCGGACTTATCTTCTTCATCCGAGCTTGGATTGGGCCGATACTTGTGTGGTTGGATCAATGATACTCTGAACTTCAAAATGGACATCTTAAAGTCATCATTTGATTCAGCCAAGCCCAATTCGTAAGCCCAAGAAGTTGTTCATCATGCTGACAGGAGGATGAGCTCATTGCATGCTTGGTCATGGTGAGCTAGGCATGAGCTATTGGTTTCTGAATGGAAGCTTGGTCATGCTGACATGTTGATGACCTAGGGCTGCTGGTGGGCTGCTAGTGGGATTTAGTGGAGTAACCATTTCTGATTATCTAATGCAAGTGTGTTAGGTCATTGCCATATTCAATTCAGATTTCTCCTCTCCCATCTCCCTATAAATACCACTTCCATTCCACATTCAATTCACATTCACATTCAGATTCAGACACACATTCACTCATCCATTACTCCCATACACACATTCACCACAAAGAGAGAAGAGAGCTAGTTGCAAAGGAGGAAGAGCTAGGAGCTGTCCTGGAAACTACCTTGCTGCCACCAGCTAGTTCTTCTATTCTCTTTACTCTATCTATGTATTTCTTATTTTCTGTATTCATAATTATGTTTAACTAATCCATCTTGTTAGGGCTTAGGATGAAGCCCTAGTCATGAATATTCAATGTTATGGATGATTTCATAGTTAATTGATTTCCTTGCTTTCATTATCAAGTTGTTAACCTCCAGCTTATTATGTGCTTGATGTATGTTTTCTTGGAGTAGCTAACTAGGATTTTATGCATCTAGCACAGGTTGGGAAGGGGTTTAGATTCACCAATTCTACTCTCCTTTCACAAGCAACACATGAATGGCCTAAGAATCATTCAAGGGGTTAATAACCATAAGTTAACTAGGACAGATACCATGTTCTAGGACTTGTGTGATTATCATATTCTCAAGGAACTTAATGACTCTTGTATGCTTTATTCTAAGTAGATACCATGCTTAGGTTGCATATAAGGGATCACGTTTTGTGTAGATACCATGCACAATTACATGCCTTAGGAGAATCATGCATCCTGCACCTAGATACCATAGGCTTGTATGCGATAATCTATTGTTAATGAAGCTTGAGTCAATTTCTATGCATTCATAACTTGGATAGGAAAACTAGTGGTGGATTCCAAGGCTCTAACACTTCTAAATCATTGTTTCACAACTTGTTGATTGCTGCCATTGTTTACTTTCAAGCACTTCCATTTCATTCTCTTGTTTTCATTTCAACAACAAAACCCCCCCATTTTCGAGTGCGTGTGTGGTGCTAGGATTCTGTCCTAGACCTTGCCATTTGTAAGTTTGTTTGTTTCTTTGTTTTCTGTTTTTCCATCATTCTAAGTAATTTAACTTGCAACCAAGTTACCATTCTCCGTGGGATCGACCTCGTATTTACATAAGCTATACTATAAGTGGTTCGTGCACTTGCGAGAATTGAAGTTGCTATTTGTAATAACTCGTTTTAGTTGTTAGGAATAGGCTCAACACATTTTCCCTTCGTTCTGGCCAATTTAAGTTGACCATGTTAACTTGAGGCTGGGGAAAAGGATCTGTCGTAACTGAGGGAGGTTTCTTTGCCAGTTTCAATCTTCCTGTAGTTATTCCTTCCTGTATGACGTCTCTGAAAACGACACAAATGTTGGTGGAATGATTCCAAGAGTTGTGCCATCTGCAATCCTGCCTACCCTTGAGGTGTCTCTATTGCCTTTTGTGCCAGCATCTCATCAAACAAAGCATCAACTTTGGTTAGATCGAAAGAGTAGATCTTGTTCTATGTTGGCTTGTTTGGAACAAACCCTCCTGTGAATGGTGGTGGCTTCTGGTCCTTCGGTGGCTTTGTGAGAGCTTTGCAGCTGATGGGATGTTTTAATTTTGCCATTTCTGCAACTGCAACCTCTCTTTCCTCCGAGCCTTCTGTATCTTCTTCAGATTCTACTTCAATCAAATGGATTGAAGAAGAAGGGGTCTTGTAGTACGTGCCTTTGGAAGAGTTCCTCTTTTGCTGTTCTTCCCTTAACATTTCCTCATATTTGGATGCCTTGTCTCCAGTTCCGCAGATCTCGAACAACATCCCATCGAATCTTTTCCTCAAAGAAATCTTAATGGAGGTTTGAGCCATCTGAATGAAGTGTCTTTCTTCCATAGGGATTCGGCATTTCATCTTGAGTTTCCTGGAATCTGGTTATAAAATCCTGGGCGGACTCATCTTCACTTTGCTTGAGAGCTGCAAGATCACTGATGGTGACTTCTGGCTGGATCTTGAAATAATAATCATGGAAAACGCTTTCCATTTGCTCCCAGGTTTGAACAGAATTGGCTGGGAGACTGGTATACCAGGTAAAAGCCTAGGAGAGAGAATTTCCAAAAAGCCTTAGCTTTAGCAGGGGAGTGTTTTCTATAGCCATGCACTGGACAGAAAATCTGCCTATGTGCTCAACCGACGAAGCATGGGTGTCTTCTCCATTAAATAAAGTGAAGTTTGGTATTTTGAAACCTGGGGGTAGAGGATCTGATCTATATAAGCCGGGTATGGCTTTCTATAGGTAGGCCTTTCTCCTCTTCTGGCTTCTGGCTCTATCATTTCCCTGATCATCCTCTGTAATGCCCCCATGTCATTTAAAGCATTGACAGGATGTGGATTTCGTCCCTGCTCTGGATGGTCGTGATCAAACCTGTGCTCCCCTCTGTATGGTCTGGGCAGAACTTCTTCCCTGTGTTCTTCCTCTTCTTCAACCTCTGGATGGTTCCTCCAGTTTGCCCCTGGCCTGTTTCTGTCATTATTGGCAAAATGGTTAATTCCCCCTCTGCCTCTTCTGCCCCTATAGACCATTCTCCTTGGTCTATAGGGTGGCACAGCTGGTGCCTGAGGCAAAAATGGCAGTGGTTGATCTCGCGGGACCACAGGTGGTGGACCGGGCGGTTCTGGCTGATTCTGGGAGCCTGAACTGGTGCAGGAACTTCTGGCCTGACTGGAGCCTCATGCTCTTGGGCGAGGAGGGCTTCTCTCCTCTGTTCAGCCTGGGTTTCATCGGGTCCTGGTACTCCAGCTATCTGTGCAATAAGAGGATTCTCTTGATGTGGCCATGCTAGCCCTGGTGGAGGACCGAAGGGAAGGTCCAGCTGCGAATCACAGGCATTAGGATTTGGAATTCTGGCCATGGCGGCCTCACGGTCTTTCCTCGAACTGCCTGTTAACTTGCCATTGCATCATGGCTGTTATATTATTTAAAGACTCCTGACTCCTCTGTGTCGTAGCCTCCTGTCGGAACACAGCTTCGTGTATTTGATTTAGCCTCCTGGAACCAGCTCTGGAACGCCCTTCCTGGACCTCCATGAGCTGACTGTCTTGCATCGCTTTCTTCTGATTCTGGTCCTTCTTGGAAAGCTGCTTGGTCTCGCTCCATCGTGCGACGTAGATTCTGGCTAGAACTCCCAATATACATGTACTTTCAAAGTACGGCAGAGTATATATACTGATAAGTCCCACTGGGCGTGCCAAATTGTTTACCCCTTTTGATTTGTTTCCTGAGATGAAAGGGTAAAGTTCCCCATTAATCCAAATACCATTGTTTGGTCAGTGAACTAACTTTCTTTGTGTGTCGAGCGTGCCACTGTTCAGCAATTTTTCAATTCTAACAGACTTAGAGTGAAAATAACTTGCGCCCCAAGCTATTGACTTTGAACAAACGATTGTGAATTTGGGTGAGGAATATCTCCCAAGTAAGTTCTTTTCTATGCCTTAGATTGGTAAGGACTTCATAATTTATCTGAGTACAAAAATCGGTAGTTCTGGCCAGAATGGATGACGCAGATTGGATTGATTTCAGGCAGAACTCCCTTGTTTCAGGCAGAACTCCCCTATTTCAGGCAGAACTCCCTTTTTACAAGACTCAAAAATGGAAAATCGACTACATAAAGATGAAAAGGAGGGCTGCGCATCCATTTCTGCTTGGATAGTTGCCCTCTTTCTCGGCTGGATCTGGATGTGCCTGTCCTGGACTGGACCTTAAACAGCTTTTCCTGAAAAGTTTTGGCTGCAAATCGATACCAAAGCTTGAGTTTGGCAGAGCTTCAATCTATTTCAAGCCCTGGGAGGCTTTTGGATGGGCAGAACTGGGATTTATCCAGTCTGAAGGGGCAGAAGTGGCTGGACTTGAGCTAGAATATGTCCTGGGACACCTGTGCTGCTTTAGCCAGAGCTTTTCATAAATTTGTTGAGGTTTTTGTATTTGAGAAAACTCAAACTTTGCTTGTCTTTGGCTTTTGCTAAACCAAATTTGTAACGACAAAAGTCTCGTTGTTGCCTGTCTTGTGAACTAGATGATTCTGCAAGCTTGCTGGGAAGCTTTTGAGATTGGAATGCTTCAGACTTTAGTCTCGTCGGAAATCTGCTTTTGAGATTGGAATGCTTCAGACTTTGAGTCTTTTGACTGAGTTTTTGGTTGGGTTGGTTGGTTGTGTGTTTGTGTTCGCCCTCTCTTGTATTTATAGGAAATGTTTTCCTGTGGGTTTTTTTTCATCTTTTAATAATGGGCGGCAAAATACTCAGCAGATCTTTTATTTTTTTAAAAGAAAAAGTAAAGGAGTTCTATCTTTGTTCTGGCAAGCAGGCACTCAACCATTGATTTCTGAAGTGATTATTCCCTGCGTTTTGATGGGGTGCCATGCTCATCTCCCATTTTTACTGCTTTCACAAATTCCCAGTTTTTGTAAGAGTATGCAGTTTTGAGATGGTGAGTTCTCAGTTTTGAACAACTCCCCTTTTCCCGCTTCTCTTCCTTTCACAGAACAGAGTCTGCTTATCTCTTGAAAATGGTGTTTATAAAAAAATATCAGAATATCTTTAGATAAACTACCCTTTGGCAGGAGAGTTTTCTTTCAGAAGCATTCTGCTTTATTCCTGCTCCTGTTCGATCTTTCACTCCAGTTCGATTTTATTGACTTTTCCAAGTCAGTGATCACATGGGCATGTTTCCTTTTAATCGAAACTGTCAAGCCCATCTCTTTTGGCTTGGAACTGCTTCGGCCCTTTCGCGGCCCAGTTTTTCCAACTCTCTTTGGGCCACGTGATATTGGCCTGCTTGCATCGCTTAATGGGCTGGATGTGCTGATTTTAAAATAAGCGGTCCAGGAAATGTTGCGGGCTTTCCTGGGTGTGCCAATTTTAAGCCCAAACACGGGTCATAACGGATTGACTCGAAAATTACCCAATTAATTAATGGTTTTGGTCGTGTTTTTTTCTGTGCGGGTTTCGAGTTGTGTAACGGGTCGTGTAGAAAATTGCCACCCCTAAACATAAGGCCAAAAGAACGAAAAAAAAACAAGGAATAGAGCCAAATAAAAAAGCAGCGGGAGCACCAAATGAAGGAGCAATAGGCGGTGAAAAATAAAACCTAGTGCAACGTAAGGCCAAAGAATGAAGCACAAGCAGTGGAACAAACAATAGTACGTCAAATCCAAAAAAATGAAAAGTAGAATCAGCAAAAGCAGCAACTCACATTGAAATGCAGCAGCTGTGACGCCTCTTGCTTTGAAAGTGAGGAATCATAGGTCAGTCCCAATCACATCGATCTTTTTTCATTTCTGGGCCGAGCTTCGTCAACAACATCATTATCATCATCATTTAATTCATCTTGGTATGCCTCTTCGGAAAGAGCATACGTATTGCAGAAGAGAGATTTTTGGTGAGAGCTACCACTTCCACTAGGACCAGCAGCCTCCTTGTCATCGTGGCGTTGTTGACCTTGTGCATGCCAAAACATAGAGAATATTGAGAGTAGAGAGTGGAAAGTGTAGAGATTTGTGTAGAGATAAGCTAGAATGAGAGAATGAGAGAAGATAATTTTCTGGTTTTAGAATTTTTTCTTATATCTTACATTACTTACAATCAACACATATATATACAAGTTCCTAAGCCCCCCAAGTTAGGCAACCAACCAAGTTAGGCAACCAACCTAGTCAAGCCCCCCAAATATTGTAGGTGCCAAACATAGTAGGTGCCAAACATTAATTGACTACATAATTAACACATTAATTGACTATTGTTTAGCCACATTAATTGACTAATGTTCAACATAGCTAACACTCCCCCTCAAGTTGGTGCATAGATGTCATCAATGACCAACTTGCCAAGAGAGAGACTGTCGTTATTAATATTTATGCATTGAGCTTCTTCTTAATAAAATGTTGATCTACTTCAACATGCCCCCTCACGTGGGACCACTGCATAGTGGGCCACACGTGGAGCAAAGGCCACATCGAAGTTAATCATTTCGGTCTGTCGGTGGCAACACCAAATCCAAGTGCAGCCGGTTGGTCGGTAGATCACATAAACCATGCGAATAAGGCAAAGGCAAAGCAAAGAACACAGAAACCCTGTGAACACGGTAAGAACACAGAAACCCTGTGAACACGGCAAAGGTAAGGTAAAGGACACAGAAACCCTGTGAACACGGCAAAGGTAAGGTAAAGGACACAGAAACCCTGTGAACACGGCAAGGACACAACCAAACCCTAAAATAGGGAAAGGCACGTCAAGGTAAAACCAAACCCTAAAAAGAAAGGGTAAGGCAAGGTAAGGCAAATAAAGGCCAAGCAAAGGCAAGGTGGCAAGGCATGGCAAAGAAAGCCCAGATAGGGCAACAAAACCTTAAAGATAAGGTAAGGCACGAAAAGTCAAGAGCAGTGGCAGGGTCAACGGGCATAACCACATCGGAAACACACCGGTAAAGGCAAGAACACTGTAGAAGCAACAACAACATTGTCCTCAACAAGAGACAACAACACTGGCAGCGGCAAGAGCAACACTGGCACCAACAAGAGCAATATAAGGCACTTGGCACCAGCAAGACAAGGCAGGGCAAACAACCTGGGAGGAGCAACAGCAGAGGCAACTTCTCTTCACTCCCCCTCTCCCCCTGAAGAGAAGGGGTCGATGGAGCCATATGATCAGTGGCACTGGCACCAAGTGAGAGAAATCTAAGACACTTGGCACCAGCAAGAGCAATATAACTATCCCCAGAAACATTGTCCCCAACAAGAGTCATAACAGGTAGGAGCAACAACACTGTTAACAGCAAAGGGACACAAAAGGCAGCAGCTGGCACTAGCAAAGGATATAGTAGGCAGCAACAACAATACTAGCAGCATCACAAATACTTCCATTATTGCAGACACAACTTCTCTTCACTCCTCCTCTCCCCCTGAAGAGAAGGGGTTGTCAGAACCATAAAAGCAGTGGCACTTGAGAAACAGAAGCTGACTGAAGCTCAGATGTAGAAGAATCAGTCATGGCATATAGGTAACAGAATTGCAGCGGAATAGATGAGCAGCAATGTCACTCCCCCTCAAATCCGACGACGTATGAGAGTCGAGATTTGGAGAAAGCAACACCGGTAATGACAATAAAGTTGCAGTACCCAAATAAAGTTGCATCTATCTCCCCCTCAAATCTGACACTGGTATAGGGTCAAGATTTGGAAGAAGAGAAAATGAAATAATAGTAAAGAGACTCAAACATGCCAGTCTCGATGGTAGAAACAAATGCAAGGAAAGGTGGAATGGAGATGGGCATCCGACAACTGGAGAAAAGGAATAAAAGATGGAAAAGAGTCAAAACATTAGGCACAAATGTGGTGTGCATGAGAACGAAGAGATGAGGAGAAAACACCCGTGGGTAACACAGAGAAAAGTGAAAGGCAACAAGGGAGAAGAAATATACCAGACAAAAATGGGATGGAAATAGAGTGGAAGAAATAATTTAAGGAAATAAAGGGGAATAAAGTAAGAAGTATGTGATAGGTGGTGAGAAAAGAAACCATAAATAAGAAAACACAAGATGTTGGTGTGAGAGAGAGAAATAGTCAAATTGGAAAGGAAAAAAAAAGGTAAACAAGATAGAAATAAGACAAGAAAATAAAACACCCTTGGGCCAACAAGTTGGCAAAAGCAAATAAAATCAATAAAGAAAAGAAGAGCAAATTGGAAGAAGAGAGGATAAGAAAAAATAATTAAAGAGGGACAACCATCACGTGGGCTAGGTAGTAAAAGAGAGAAAAACATGGGAAATGGAGCATGCAAGTTTTAGAAAAAAGGAGCGGAAGAAAAGAGAGCAAAGAGAGAAAATGCAAACACCAGAGTGGCTATGCAAAGGGAACAGCGGCAGTAGTGTAGCTCGGCATGACAGAGACAAGGCCGAGTAGGAAAAGGCTTAGCGAGCGGTGACGAGGCTCGCGGAGGAAAGGAAATGGCTCGGTGAGCGATGACGAGGCTCACGGAGGAAAGAGATCATGGTAATCAAGGAACGTACTGCCCATAGGAAACAAATTAGGCCATCGTGGCCAATGGACTTATTGCCCATACAGATAAAAGATAGGAAATTTAATGGAAACAATAGAATTTACAGGAACATGAAAAAACGCCAACGACTCTCAATTTGATAGAGGATCTTAAGGATTAGCCATTAGGCTCTGATACCATGCCAAGACATAGAGAATATTGAGAGTAGAGAGTGGAAAGTGTAGAGATTTGTGTAGAGATAAGCTAGAATGAGAGAATGAGAGAAGATAATTTTCTGGTTTTAGAATTCTTTCTTATATCTTACATTACTTACAATCAACACATATATATATACAAGTTCCTAAGCCCCCCAAGTTAGGCAACCAACCAAGTTAGGCAACCAACCTAGTTAGGCAACCAACCTAGTTAGGCAACCAACCTAGTCAAGCCCCCCAAATATTGTAGGTGCCAAACATAGTAGGTGCCAAACATTAATTGACTACATAATTAACACATTAATTGACTACATAATTAACACATTAATTGACTATTGTTTAGCCACATTAATTGACTAATGTTCAACATAGCTAACAGTGCATCAGCTGAATTGGTAGGACAAGTAGTAGTGCTCTTGATAATGGATTGGTTCATCATGATTTGGTTGAGTGTTGTTCCACATCTTGCTCGTGCACCAAACGAAACCCACACTTCTTTATACTCGAGCAATAATTCATACCAGAGAGAACTCCTCCACATTGTACATAAGAAGTTTCTAATAAAATCTTCAACTGACTGCATTCCTTCATCCACTCCCAATAGGTATGATATGAACATAACATACCCAAAAGTGATACACAACATGGCCTATTTTAAAACATATAAATTTTCCCAAGGCCAAATCCTGGTTGAGTAACAGCCAATTTCAAAAGCATGAAATTCAGAAAGGTCAGCTAGATTTGCCTCATCTGCCTGATCTTCAAACACAGCACATAAAGCAATTCCCATCCGTTCCGGAGGTAGCTCCACAATTAGGGAATCTTCCACACTTTGATTACTGAACCACCCAGGAATTTTCCTTACAATTTGGAAATGGCAAAGAGGCCTAGGGATTACCCTGTACCATAACTGGCAGAATTAAATATACAATTAGGTATTGCTTCTTCTTCTCTGCAATAGATATTTGATGTAAGATGTGGTAACATTTTTAAGGAAGTGCAATCGTCTATGTTTATATTAAGATGTGGCAATTGTTGAAGCCTTTGGCACCTCCCCAAGTATAGTGACTTAAGCTTAGAATTTTTCTCTTCCCCTACCTAATATCACTGAAACTTTGGTTAAGGCATCGAGGATTTTCCCTTTCTCTACAATGTTTACTTATCAATAAAGAGACAAATAAATAAAAACTTTTGTTTACAATGAGAAAAGAAACGAAAAATGTAATTAGAAAAAATTTAAAAGTGGTAAAGCAATTTGTGCAGATGACAGAGTCAAAGAGAGGCTTTGCTTAATTAAGGGTCTCGTCCTTTGCAAGCAAATATTTTAGACTAAGGCTTTAGGCATCCATTGCATCACTTAATACGCAAATGTATCACAGATTCCATTTTTATTTTTATTTTAAATTTTATGAATGGTGTTCTTGATTATATTGTTTTGGCCTCCATCTATCCTTTCAGAACTACATTCACATTGCATGTGCCGTTTTTCTAACACCAATAACATCACAAATTATAAGTGATGAAGACATACAACACACTCATTCTCGAATTATAGAGGCTAGAATTGAATATAGCAAGACCAAACAAAACCTTACTTTTTATTATTTATTAAAATAGCAAGACATGCATACATGAATCTTGCCCTGAAACAAAACAAAATACAAAAAGCAAATTCTGGAGGAACCAACTTCTCCAAATGATGAACAACTGTTTGGTTAATTAATAGGTTTATCAGCTGCGGGTGGTGATGGTGATCTCGACGGAGGGGATTGAATATGATCGGCTTCATCACAATAACCTTTGAGTACATCAGTCTCCTCGGTTGTAAATCCTAGCGTGCCAAGCAAGGCAGGCCAACACTGATGCTCAATGGTTCGAATGGCTTTGCAACAGCCATGCCCTAAGTAAGTCTCACCATTCAGAAAAAACATGACAACCTCACCAGAACATGCGTGGAGCTGAAACAAAGAGTCCCAGCAGGTGGAAGATTCTTCATCCAAATTCAACCTGGCTTTGAGGTTCGGGTTCGGGTTCAATCCAATTGGATTATAGTTCAAAGAGCGAGCAGTGGTGGTGGATATGAATAGTGGCATGGTCCACAAAGCTAGAAGAGCGAGAAGGAAGAAGTTGGAAGCTGCCATTTTGACTTTGATCACTTGATTTGTAGATGATTGAGAGATCGATGTGATGTGTGAGGAAGGGAGGATTCAAGGGTTTATATATAGAGGCCAGAGCTAGAGGAATTTAGTGTTACAAAAAGAGATGGGTGGTGAAGAGGCTCCTCAATCAAAATTATTAATATCACCTGTGCATGTGTTATTACAAAACTAGTGGGCAATTAAGACTTTAACAATTAATTAATCGATTGATCTTCCAACCATGATCAAAGAAATTATGACGAGTTTGTGATTGTTGGTCTGCCTTAGCTGGAGCCAGGAGTTGGTTTGCTTCGGCTTCTCTCTTTTTGGCTACTGTTCTTAATGAACCTCTCCAAATTCCATTCAGTTGCATAATTTGAAATTCCTAACTGAGAAGACAACATAACTGAAAGAGATTGCTAAAAATGAGAAGATAACATAACTGAGAGATTGCACAAACTGTCAAAGAGATGAAGTGAAGCAGACAAGGGAGGAGTTCCGACAAAGCAATTGATCTGTTTCAGATAAGATCAATGTCTGATTGAGAATTCTTGTTGGCTTATTCCCTCTTGCACAGAACAGAGCAGAGCAGCTCAAACAGTCAAATAAGTTGTGTATAAGAACCAAGCCATTATAACAAAGCCAGGTATAATGAGCAAATTTCACACCAACCTGGCCAATAAGCGCACAACTACTTTTGATCCGCTCGAGTTGATAAAAAATGCTGCATCAAGACCCCAAATTTGAGTTGGCTACAACAGCAGTCCTGTAATTCAGATTAATACTGTACCAATTTCAACATATGATTAATCAACAAAGACTATTTTATTTTCTTCGATAATAATCAACAAAGACTTTGATTTCAGGCATTATATTGAGCTTACAAAATCTAAGTTAACTCCATTGATTTAACCCAAAATGAAAAAACCTAAACATTTTATTCCTTTTTCTTCCTATTTTTAAAGGTTAAGTCAAATTCCTCTGTTTATTCCTCTGTTTCTTTTTCTTATAAATTTAATATATAACAGTGGAGTCATTTGAGTAGGAGTTCTCAGCAAAGTTAGCAAAAATTTAGTTCTCTTTTAAGAATAACAGTTTTTATTAAACTTTTTCAACAATAGCGAAAAATAGGAGGGCGCCACAAGGCCTAAAAAGGAAATCAAAGTGGCACCCCCCATTTGTTGCTGTTGAAAGATTTCGTAAAAACTGCAGTTGTTCAAAAGAGGGAGAAAATCTTTACAAGTTTTGTTAGAAACCACTTTCACTTGACAAAAATTCAGATTTGCTCCTAAAACAAAACAAGGAACAAAGCCGAATAAAAAATAACACAATAAGGCCAATAGAATGAAGAACAAGCAGTCGAACAAACAATAGTACGTCAAATACCAAAAAAATATAAAGTAGAATCATATTGAAATGCAGCAGATGTGGGCTTTGAAAGTGAGGAATCATAGGTCAGCCCCAATCACATCGATCTTTTTATCTTTTTACTGTGGCGAACTTCATCATCAACATCATCATCTTCTCCTTTGGAAAGAGCATAGCTTTTGCAGCAGGGAGATTTTTGGTGAGAACTACCACTTCCACTTGGACCTCCATTGTCCTCGTCACTGTTAGAATTTGGTATTTAGCTTTCTGGTTTTTTTGTTTGATTTACAGAACAAATAAAACCTTTTGTAAATAACGTATACAGAGGAGAGAAAAACTCAGGGAGAGTGAGAATGTTCAGGATATTTCTCTATATTCATGACTGAGCCAAAAACATGCCTATATGCATGACACATACTACCAAAATACTCAGATCCTATATTTAAGGATACAAGGACTCATCTCCAGCCATACATGGTCGTTGGAGGCTACGACTCTTACACCTAGGCTAGAATTCTTTACAGTAGAAAGGACTAAGACAGCTAAGAATGATAGCTGTAGAGTTTCCCAAAATAATAAGAAAACTAGCTGTTGGACATAACCTATAACGGCTATTACTATAAAAGAAAAGTTCTTCAGCTCCTTTGATTTCTTCATCCTCTTCATTGTCAATCTGCAGGATTAACATCTGCAGCTTGATTTCGAGGCTAGTATGCAACTTAACTCTCAACAGCCTCTCCTAAGCTGGCTACTGGCTTAACTCCAAGCTTCAACCTCAAGTAATTGAATCGATTTTTGGGCAGAGCTTTTGTAAATATATCTGCCAATTGTTCCTCACTTCTGCAGAATTTCATGTCAATCACCCCTTCTTGTAAAGCTTCCCTTATGAAATGATACCTTCGGTTTATGTGTCTTGTTTTATGATGGAAAACTGGATTTTTGACCATTGATATTGCTGACATGTTGTCACAAAACAATGGTGTGGCATCAGATTGCATTTCACCAAAATCATCCAACACGAACCTTAGCCAGATAGCTGAGCTGTTGCCTTAGCTTGCGAGACGTATTCAGCTTCTCCAGTTGACAATGCAACTGTGTTTTGCTTGACTGAAGCCCATGAAAAAGCTCCACTACCAAAACTAAATGCATATCCAGATGTGCTTCTACTGTCATCTTCACTGCCAGCCCATCTTCACTGTCCTTTGTAAATTCAATGCCATAGCTGAGAGTGCCTTGAATGTATCTGAGAACAAAGGGTTGATTCCAGATTCACAACTTCAGGGGAAAAAAATTTGGATTTTCATTTCCTAAAACGACGTTTTTAAAAACATTCGACGTGGTATTTCAATTCAAACGACATAAGTATTAATATACTGTCGTCTCTAAGCAAAAAACCAAAATTTGAAAAACGTAACATATTTTCAACAGAAAAATAATTAAAATGATTTTCAAAACAAAAACCATTGTTCAGAGAATTCAAACCTGCGATGAATATATCCTAAAAAATCAACGAAGAACACTTTTACACGACATTAGGATGACTAACGAACCGTAGTGGTCTATAAATCTAACCACGTAAATAAGAAGTCGCTGTTGTCTTATTTAGTTGAAGTAAAAGAAACAGAGTAGTGTTCAAACTTGGAAACTTTCCTTCTTTGTCTGCAAATTTTATCAAACTTGGAAAGAAAAAATGTAAAAAGATTTAAAAAACGAAAATGATATGCGCATGCAAAACAGGAACAAAAATAGTGAGAAATACTTGCCCTTTGCGTGCAATGAACGTTTTCTCCTGGAGTTTGTTATTTCAGTTTAGAGACGAAGACGAAGAGGAGAGGAAGATGAAAAGTTTTCTCCGCTTTGAGAATGAAAAATGAGATAAGCTTGAAAGTTTTTCTCGCGTTTGGAAACAGTGCAAGTGTAGGTCAGGTAGTCGAAAAGTTTAAAATATTAACAGATCGTTTCATAAAATGACGCCTAGCACTACTAAATTTCACTGTTTGCGCGACGAAGACAAATTTGTCTGGCAAAGTACAAAGTAGTCGCACGAAATAACAGCGCGATGAAATCACCGTCGCGCAAACTCAGTCGCGCAAAGTTCGTAAAGAAAGCCATTGCGCGACAGAACATGGGTCATTTCGTCGCGCAACAAGCTCGTTGCACCAACATTTCAGGGACGGCTACACTGCGTCGCGCAAAGATTTTTGCGACGAAGTCATAATCGTCATCAAAAACAGTGCGACAATTTGCCGTCGTTCGCACAGACATTTGAGAGGTGGCATAAGAAGTCGTCGCTCAGCTTTATGCGAAAAAAGAATTGTCACACAAACCTGGTGCGACGATGGACGTTTGTCGCTCAGTTTTATGCGCGACGAAAGAGTAGTTGTCGAACAAACCTAGTGCGACGATGTGCATTTGTCGCGCAAATATAGAGCGACAAAATTCTCGTCGTCGCGTTTCCTTTAGGGGACAACAGTTTTCGTCGCGCAAACGTAAATATATTGTTTCTCCATTTAAATTATACGGGTTTGTATTTTCCTGTGTATAATTTTGCGCAATGACATCGGCATATGTTCGTCGCGCAAAATATTAATTAAATTATTTTTTATTTTTTTTTGGGAAATTTTTGTTTGGTTTATGTATTTTTATAATTAAATGAAATGACAATAAAAAAATGTAATTATGAGAAAGTTTTTGTTATAACATAATATAGATTCAAATACTAGAAAAATGTTTCAAATGTCATGAAGAAAATAGAAAACTAATCAAACATTGTTTGATAATCTACTTGGTCTCCGATCTGGACATTGTGGACAGGGGCAGAGGTTTGATGGCCATGCTCGGGTTGGATGGGCTCAGAGGTGGATGGAGGAACAAAAGACCGGTACGGGAATGCCGACTGGGCGAGGGAGTGTAAGAACGAATCCATCTGGGACATCCAGGCTTCAAGCTCGCCCATCTAGGCCACCTTTGCTTCAAGCTCGCCCATCTGGGCCACCTTGGCTTCAAGCTGGTCCATATGGGCCACCCGGGCTTGAAGCTGGTCCATCCTGGGACATCCGGGCTTCAAATTGGGCCATCATTGCTGTCATAGCACTGTTTGACTGGGACGATGAACCGGATCTAGGTTCCCGCCGCCGGGCATTCCCCATCCCTCGACAATATGTCCCTGGCCGCCTCCCGAGAGTCTGATCCAAAGCTTCCGTCAAGATCTGAAACCCCGCATTTGGTGGAGGAGCCACGGACTCGAGCGGCGTATCGGGAGGAAGTTGAGAGGCGGACTCCTGAAGAACCAACTGGCTCTTCTCAATCATGGTCGTCTATTCAACATAACATAAAATATTAATTAAAACATTCATATAATAAAGTTGAAACTTGAACGTGTAAGAGAATAATTATAATTAAAGACTACTTACATGAATGGACTCCGCCAACTCATTCCCAGGTCGAACATAAACGTCGCCAAAAACGTCAATCTCTGGGAATTTGGACCCCTCCTAATTGAACAAGAGAAAAAGAAAATGTTAGTAAAAAAAAAACAAATTAATATTAAATACATTAAAAAGTAAATAAAAATTATATAATTATTACCTGCCGTCGCGCCTCCATCCTATAGGAGAAGGGCTTGGCACCTGAATGGTGGAGAAGAGTCTTCTTCGCCCTATTGCCCTTATTTGCTTTGGCCATCTTCTGTTATACAAAAAATAAAATGTTTTAGTTGAAAATGAAATGAAAACAGAATTTTGAACTTAGTATAAAAAAAAAATACCACATAATCTGCTCCCTGAAAATGACCACAGAGCCACTCCCAACTATCCTCCCGCCCCTCAAGCTCCTTCGGCAACCCTCCCGAAGAGCGACCTGCGGATCATCATATGCCTGAAAATGGTGGTGCAGGTCGCTCTTCCACTGCTTGTACCTATCTGCAAACAGTCTATCGATGTACCCGAACAAATCGTCGTTGAGATTCTCTAAATTGTAGTTGATTTGCAATAAATTAATTACATGCATTAAGTACTAGAAATATATAAAATTGGAAGGGAAAACAATTAAAAGGTAGGATACATACCGACAGCTGTCCACGCACCTCCATCTGCACCTCGTTAGGCATGGCCTTCCAAGACTTCCATTTCATTGGACAATGGGTCCGAATGACTGAACCAACATCGTAGGCCAATGAGCTATGTTGGTCTGCGGTAGGTGCAACCGGATGACGCTCGTCGTATCTGATGTTGATACGAGTGTTGGTCACCCGAGTGAGCTTCGACGTACTCAACTGGCGACAAGGTCCCGGGTGTTCTTCTTGGCTGCAAAGATATATAAAATTAACGTTAATTAATAAATTATAAAAAAAATAATGGTACAGTTTATCCGTAGGTAAAGGAAATCTTTACCTGGTTGAGAGCCCGATGCACCAGCGGCAGAGGTCGAAGCGGTGTCGATCAAGTGGGGAGGGCGATGACACCGCCTGGCACTAACAGGCTGCGCAATGAGGACTCTGATGACACCGGTGCATGGGAGACGTTCGGAACAGATGGGATCTCGTTCAAGGCTGTGCTGGAGCAATGACAGCTGACGTCGCAATCGGGGGAGGCAAACTATGAGGACTCGTCACCGTCTTACGACGTCTGATAAGGTTCGACATCTGCACAACTGATAAGGTCTTAAAATTAAAACATCCTTGCCTAAAATGTTTGTTTATTTTTTAAAAAACAACCTCAACAACTAATCAACAACAAATTCAATATTTAGCATACAAATACACAGAAACATGTATTCTTATAATAAAAAATAATAATAAACAGATGCACATTGTTTTAAAGCAAACAAAACAAAAACAGATATATATTAAAAATAACAGATGCACATTGTTTGCAAACAAAACAAAAACATATATATATAAATAAATAAATAACAGAAACATGTATTCTTTTTATAAAAAAAAAACCAGAAGCACAAATTCCTGAATATATCAAATTGCTGGCCAAATTATTAAAGATTCGGTATGTGATTACAAAAAAGAGTTGAATGAAAATCATAAAACAGAAGTAAACTATAGCATGGTTTATTAAACAAGCTACCAAAGTTGTTGGCATATACACAATGTAGATAACGAGCACAATACACGGACCACAACAATCAAATATTCATCTCAACAAAGTGAACATCTAATTTGGTTAGTTGCACATATCTTAAATCTGAAAAGCAATCAAAATACAAAAAACAGAAAATTACGAAAAGCAATCAACATATAAAAAACAGAAAACATAAAATTGTGCTCCAATCAAATTTAAAATCTGAAACCAAACCAAATACAAAATCACAAATCCAACACTATTTCAACACTTCCAATAATATCTGAAATCACAAATGCTAACCAACCAACCACCAGGTAATCACAAATCCAATAAAAAAAGGAAATTGAAATCACAAATCCAATAAAATCTGAAATCACAAATCACAAATCTAAAATCTGAAATCCAATAAAATCTGAAATCAAAAATCCAATACAAAAAGGAAATTGAAATGGAGCAATCCTAACCAACCACCAGACTAAGTAATGTAAACACTTACAAAATAAATATACAAATTCAAACAGCAGATTTCAGAAATTTAATCCTAACATATATTTTAATCCACAAATTTCAGAAAAAAATCCAAAAACTTGTAATTATAAATCGGGGCCAGAGTCTGGGACTTTTACTGTGTGGGTTTCGACGTGGAGAACGAGAGAGAGATGGAAGGGCCGTCGTCTGATGGAGGAGCGAGTGACTGAGAGCGGACGGAGGAGAGAGGGACAGAGAGGGATGAGTGGGGACGGAGGATAGAGGGACTGAGAGGGATGAGTCTAACGGAGGAGAGACGGATGAGTGGGGACGGAGGAGAGAGCGGCTGAGAAGGATGAGGGGCGGGGCTGAGAGCTTGCGATGAGACTGGGTGAGAGATTTGGGGGTGCGAGGGGGAGAGACCGGGTGAGAGATGGACGGGTTCGAAGGAGAGAGAGATAGAGGGGCTGCGAGGTTGAACGATAGAGAGAGAGTGGCTGAGAGATTTTAGGGTTCGAAGGATTTTAGGGTTCAAGGAGAGAAACGGAGAGGGCTGAGAGAGGGGTTGAAGACGAACAGAAATGCGCGTTTTTTTCATAAAAGCTTTCCCGACTTGCGCGACGAAATATATAAAATGTCGCACAAAGATAAATATCGAACTTTGCACGATGGACAATATAACCTGTCGCGCAACGAATTTTTAATTCGCGGGATAAACTCCGCCAAAAATTTGGGCGACTTGTGCGACGACATTTTTTTGAAACGTCACGCAAAGATAAACCCTAAACCCTAAACCCTGAAACCTTGTCCAGAAACCCTTACTTACATTGCGCAACGGAAATAACTTCTTACGTCGCGCTTAGAACTATTGCACGACGGGAAATATCTTATTCGTCGCTCAAGAAAAGCATGGAAATGTTAGTGAGTATATTGTTTTAATGGGGCTATACATTCTACAATACTAGTTTCACCGATCCAACCGTCAATCTTGTTTGTTTATACTTAGAGATTGTACACGCCAAAAATTGAAAAAAATACACATTCATAGATGATGTTACCGGACCAAAATTTTCAACGGTTATAAACAAAAAATCACGATTTAACGGTTATTTTAACTCCAATTTTGATGATATTTTACAGATGCACTCCTTTACCGTATATGAATACAATTACTGAATTTGATCTTCATTTAAAAATATTTAGACTAGTGGATACCACAACATCTTATGTTATATTTAACAAAAGTACATCAACAACTCTTAATGTTTGTGAATATATAGTTTTGACGACATACGCATTCTACAAAACTATTTTCAACGATCCAACTGTCAAACTTGTTTCTTTAAACGTAGAGATCGTACTTAAAAAAAATTGGAAAAAATATACAGTCCTAGATGACGTAACGGGACCACAATTTTCGACGGATATATATGAAAAATCATGATTTAACGGGTATTTTAACTCCGATGTTCAAGATTTTATATGGGTGCACCACTTTACTGTATATGAATACAATTACTGAAGCTGATCTTCATTTAAAATTATTTACACTAATGGATAGTTCGTTTAATTTCTTAACTATCATGCCATACAAAAGAAATAAAATTAAAAAATTTGGTTTGGGCGACGAATAAGCCTAGTGTTCGTCGCGCAAAGCTGAATTTTTAACATTATCACGTATTTGTTTGTGCGTGACAAACATGTCCGTCCCGCAAAGCATAATTGTGCGACACAATAAATTAAATATCTTCGCGCAAAGATAACGATTCGGGCGTCCAGTGTAGACGACCGGGTCGTTTTTTCACAGATTGTAATTGCTTTTTATCACTTCCAACCTATTGTGCGCGACGGCCACATCCGTCCCGCAAAGTATGATTGTGCGACGCCAACAATTTGATTTGGTCCGCAAAATCAAAGACCGGTCGTTTAGTGCAGACGACGGTCGTTTTTCACAGATTCTAATTTTTTTTTAACTTCCAACCTTATGATGCGCGACGAATATATCCGTCCTTCAAAGTATGATTGTGCGACGCCAACAATTTCCTTTCGTCGCTCAAAGTTAACGACCGGTCGTTTAATGTAGATGACCGGTCATTTTTCCACAGATTCTATTTTTTTTTTAACTTCCAACCTTATTATGCGCGACGAATATATCCATCCCTCAAAGTATGATTGTGCGACGCCAACAATTTCTTTTCGTCGCGCAAAGTTAACGACCGGCCTCTTTTCCACAGATTCTAATTTTTTTAAACTTCCAACCTTATGATGTGCGACGAATATATCCGTCCCGCAAAGTACGATTGTGCGACGGCAAATAGTTTCTTTCGTCGCGCAAAGTGAACGACCGGTCGTTTTTGTAGACGACCGGTCGTTTTTTAACAGATTGTAATTGGCTGATTTTCACTTCCAACATCTGTTCAGTTTTGAATCCATAACTTCTTAACCATATGTCCAAATTTCATGTTATTTATACGGTTGGATTCAGCCCAGAGAAACAAAGAACACAACACGGACCAAAAGTCAAAAATAGTTATGAAAATGAACAGAATTCAATAAAAGAAACGAAGAACGTTGCAAACACGTTACAAAGTTCCCCACATATATTTAAGGTTTGGATATACATTCCACAAATATTCGAACAATATTCAAACAAATATTTAAGGTTTGGATAATCATTTAATATGTTTTACATGGCAAGTCGCAAATAAATTACATTATTCATCATCTGAACTATAATAATCTTCGTTTTCGTCGCTATGATCACTTTCGGTCACCCAATCATCCTCCTCCTCCTCCTCCTCCTCCTCAAGTACATCATCATCGTTGTTCGGGCCCATGGTTGGATCGTATCGCGGAAGATAACCGAGGTCAATTGTAATTGACTGAATCGGTATTTCTCTTGGAGACACTCCTTCAAGCTGAAAAGGTTCCTGTACGACAATTGTATCTCGAAGTGTTTGTGCATCATGTTCCATGGAAGATTCGAAACGTTGGTCAGGACGTGAACGTCGTTGTCAGATGGGTCTAGTTCTGGTATAGCATACACATTCCTCTGATTCATTCATCTGCTGAACAACTTTATACCCGCTCCCTGCTTTAGGGTCATCTAGATAGACAATCTATTTTGCCATGGTTGCCAAAATGTAAGGGTCGTCATCATACCAAGTTCTGCTCATGTTCACAGATAATAACCCATGATCGATTTTAATACTTCCCTGCCTATTTTGATTCGTATCAAACCATCGACACTTAAACATGATCACTTGGTATCGGTCTTTGTAAAGCAATTGCACAACAGTGGTGAGTTTGCCATAGAAATCAATGTATGTACTTTCGCCTCCACCTGGAACATAGACACCGCTGTTTTGCGTACACAACTTGTCATCTCGTGCACTCCCCAAAAACTTGACGCCGTTAACATGGCAACCCGAGAACAATTCAGCCCGAAGTGGGCCGAATGCCAAGTTATATAACTCTTCACTGTAAGTGGGGGAATTCTCTGATTTCAACTTGGTCACCTAATATTATTTAAAAAAATTCAATAGGATGGGAATGTTAGTTTGACAATTTTAAATACTACAATATATATATATATGTCAATTACAAAATACTTATAACTTACATATTGCAAGAACCATTTTGGAAATAATTCACGGTGTTTCTTGGAATACAAATGTGATGGATGTTCTCGCTTCATCATCTCTTCATGCTCATCTAAGTATGCCATTATCTCATCACAATTGTTCAATACGAACCAATGAGCTACCTCCATATCTTTTCTGGAAAATGACTCCTCTCGTACAAGATCTCCAAAGGGTCGTGCACTTTGGGAAAAAACAGAAAGTTGCTCATTTCTCACACCTCCGTCATTATTGCGCTGAGGTTGATTGAAAGCCGTGTCCACATCTTTTAAATACATTCCACAGAAAGTCAGCGCCTCATATTGAACCCAAGCCTCTACAATTGATCCTTCGGGCTTCGCTCTGTTGCGTATGCTTCTTTTTCAGCTCTAGGAGAAGCCTGCCAAAATATAATGAAAAGATGAAAATCAGGAAGTAGCAAGAATACGAACCAATGATGCATACAGAAATGATGCCAAGTTATATACCTTTCTATAGGATACATCCAGCGATAGTTGACTGGACCAGCAAGCAATGCCTCTTCTGGCAAGGGAACCATCACGTGGATCATACTTGTGAAGAAACCCAGAGGGAATATCATCTCAAACTTGCATAGGACTTGGACAATGTCATCGCGCAACTGATGAATGTCTGTCTTTCGCAATGTCTTTGCGTCAGTTGGGAAAAAAATCTTGACAACAATATGATTGGCTTGACTACATCTTCCGGCAACAGGTGTCGAATCCCAACAGGAAGTAGGCGTTGCATAAACACATGGCAGTCATGACTCTTGAGTCCGGTAAATTTCCTCCTGTCAACATTCACGCAACGTGCGATATTAGAAGCATACCCATCAGGAAACTTTATAGACGACACAAACTGTAGAAACTCTTTTTTGTCATTCGGTTTCATGGAAAAAAACGCAAGATCCGTTATAGCTTTATCATTGCCCATTTTCAGCCATAAACCCCTTCGTATGCCCATTCTTTCCAAATCAAGACGAGCTTTTATCATGTCCTTTGTCTTGTCCTTGATATCTAGAATCGTTCCCATCAATGTGTCAAACACATTTTTCTCAACATGCATAACGTCGAGATTGTGCCTCAATTTTAGTTTCGACCAATATGGGAGGTCAAAAAACATAGACTTGTGCGTCCAGTTTATAAGTGTAGCAGGTCTGGTTCGAATAACTGCTTTCCCGAACGGAGCAAAATCCAAACGATTAAGCTGTTCCAAGATCTAATCACGGACGATTCTCTAGGTCTTGTACGATGCTCTTTGTTCCCGTTCGAACTTTTTATCCTTTTCCCGCCACTCGTGATCCCATGGCAACCATCTTCAATGCCCAAGGTAACACACTTTTCCAGCGTGCCAACCAGAAGTTACATCTTCCTTGCATACAGGGCATGCCATATAACCCTTTGTGCTCCACCCCGACACCATTGCATATGCGGGAAAATCATTCACAGTCCACATAACTGCCGCTCTCAAAGTGAACATCTTCCCAGTGGATTTATCGTACGTGCGCACACCGTTTGTCCATAAATCCTTGAGCTCATCAACCAACGGCCTTAAGTACACATCGATTGACCTGCCAGGATCCTCATTTATCAAAACAGTCATCATCATGTACTCTTTTTTCATGCATTTCCAAGGCGGCAAATTATATGGGAATACGAAAATCGGCCAAGTACTGTGATGTTGGTTTAGAACCCCGTACGGATTGAATCCATCAGTGGCAAGTCCCAACCTAACATTTCGGGGATCAGCAGCAAACTCGGGGAACGTTCAATCGAACTCTTTCCATGCCTCCCCATCTGCAGGATGCCGCATCACATCGTCGTCTACCCGTTTTTCCTTATGTCATCTCATGTCTGTGGCGGTATGCGTCGACATATACAATCGCTGCAATCTTGGTTTCAGGGGTAGATAACGCATGACTTTTTGTGGAACCTTAGTCATTCTATTCTGAGACTTTTGTTTAAACCTAGACTCATTGCATATAGGGCATGTATCCAATGATTCATACTCTTTGTAGAATAACATGCAATTGTTTTTGCAAGCGTGGATTTTTTCATAACCCAATCCAAGACCACTCAACATCTTCTGCGCCTGCCCGTGGTCTTTCGGCAAACAATTATCTCGGAAGCATTCTCTTGAAAACCCCCAAAAAGTAATCGAAACTCAGGTTTCAACATACGATACTTTACTTTTCCATGCATTAGCTCCACAATGGCCGTCAGAACGGAAAAGCTCTCGCACACCGGATATAACTCTTGGTTGGCATTTCTTAATAGTTTTTTATACTGTTCAAACTCTGCACTATCCGTTGGTGTAGGCACATCATCTTCCCCTTGCTGATTGCTGCTCGTCGATGCAAATGGAAAAGCATCATTTATAATATCCATGACTTGTTCATTAGGATCCACAATAGGTTCAACATTGTCCACTCTTGTGGCCCTTGAAGATGAAGCAATGTCTAATTGTTCCCCGTGATGGTTCCAAGTGCTGTATGTCTCAATCATTCCATTCCTTACTAAATGAAATCGAACAGTTTCAATTGTCTCCCACAACATGTTGTTACACTTCCTACAAGGACACCGAATTCTAGTTGCACCCGGGTTGTGTGACCGTGCAAAGTGAATAAAGTTCTCGATTCCATCCAAGTATTCGTCTGCGCACCTGTTAGAGTTCTGTATCCACCTTCTACTCATAATTCCCGGAACCACAATCACAATACAACAATCACGTTGTATTCTTACAAAATCATAACGTCACCTTATGCCTCCGGTAAGGGCCCTATCCCATTCGAAAATGCATAGTCATGTCACGTAATTTACAACTACATGAGATTAGATTTCGACGTGGATGAATTTCGGCAGCATCTCGGTACAGTTCTTGAGGTGTACCGTAAATATAAAATACCTACGTACCACCCGAAGAAACGTACCGAGATGACACCGAAATCTCCACAATCGAAACCTAATCCTGGAGCTGTAAACTACGTGACACGACTATGCATTTCCAAACTGTTCAAAATATGGGACAATTCAAGAATTAATTGGACCGTAGTCGTGGTTTACCCACCCATGCGCGGTCCAACTAACCTCGAACGGGAACTAAGCTTTACAAAAATAAAATGTATGAAGTTAATTTCAATTAACTTCGTACATCAACGTGCATAACTAAACAACATAATATAAATATAATTTCACAACAAAATTTAAACATAATGTAATTAATTTTATATAATACCTTCTCAATCGTTCTCCACGAATCGCTAATCACATAATATCCCTATATATAACGAAATTAATGGCGTTAGTATGAATTTACAGTAATATTTTTACACTAACGACAAAAAATACATAATCAATGAACTTACCGGAGGCAGAGGTAGTTTAACTCATAAACGAAATGAGATTGATGCATTTGCTTGGCATATGACGTTCGAGATAGAGGGAGAGAGTGGCTAAGGCAAGCTACAATTTTTTTGCACTTTGCCTCTGCCATGGCTGAAACTGAATAAGTAATAACGACGATTTTCCGGCGCAGATAACGTGTCTCGTCGCGCAAAACCGTAAGCCATCGCGCGACAAATGAACTTATTCGTCGCATATTGTTCGACGCGCAAACGTATTTACCGTCCCGCAAAATTTTTTTTGCGGCGCGCATGGTTGTGCCGACATCCATTTTTGCACGATGTGTTCAACGTTAATCGTCGCGCATATATGCCGTGGCAACTGCCACTCGTCGTCGCGCAAGAATGCCATGAATTTGCGCGAACGTTGCGCAAACATTTGGCACCAAAGTGATAAACCCGCGGTTTTTTTCCCGCTTTTTTTTTGCGCGACGATGGGAATTTTGTTTGTCGCTTATTATACCTTAGCGCGACTAAATATTTCGTCGCGCAAATCTGGAACTAGGGGTGGGCATTTCTACCAAAAAACCGCCCGAACCGCCCGAACTGGACCGTTTTAGGTGGTTTGGTTCAGTTTTAATATTTAAAAATTAAAGAATCAGCAAAAAAACCGGCCGAACCGGAATTGAACCCGGTTGGACCGGTTTTTTTCATTTAAACCGTAGAAAACCGAAACCGGACCGCATATTTATATTATTTTTTTTTTATTTAAAAAAAACACGTGTCAGCATATTATTGTTCGATTCTACTCCATTCCATACTCCTTGCTACACCGGATCCATAGAGAAACTAAGAAACCCTAAGGTTTCAAAAAATCTCATTTCGCCTCCTCTTTCTTTCTTCTTCGTTCTGTCTTCCTCTCAGTCCGCATCCTCTCTCTCTCGCCTCCTCTCCCAGTCACTCTTTCTCTCTCGCCTCGCCTCCTCTCTCAGTCTCTCGCCTCCGCCGATCTCATCACGATCTCATCACGAACCTCTCAAGTTCTTCCTTCTTCTTTATTTTCCAGATTTTTCTCACTCTCACTCAGTCACTCAGTCACTCTGCCTCTCTCATCACTCGACTCTCTCGCCTCCTGCCTCTCTCAATTCCTCTCAAGTTTCTTTTTCCAGATTTTTCTCACTCAATCTCTCACTCAGTCTCTCAGTCTCCCTAGCTCGGTTTCGCCCTCTGTTTCTCTCAGCCACTCTCGCTCTCTCTCAGCGGCTCTCTCTCAATCTCTCTTGATCTCTCTCAGTTTGATTTGACGTATTAATATCAGTAAACCCTAATTAAAAAATTTGGGGATTTTACAATTTTTGTTAATTCTGCTTATGTGATCTGACTTTGTTGTGATTTTTGGTGGACAGAATTGATTTTGGGATCATAGGAAACGATTGGCTTTCTTTTGGGACAGAATTGATTTTGGGATCACAGAATTGATTTCTACGATTTTGGTAATTTCTGGTGTTGTTGTAATTTTTTTTTTTTTTTTGCGCAGAATTGATTTGAAGACAAATTATTTCCAGATTGGCTTCCTGGCTGTGCATATTTTCTGGTATGGAATTGTTGCTGTTGTATTTGCTATTTTTGCTGTATTTTTGTTATTTTTGGAAAGAATTGCATCATTCAATTTTCGTAATAATTTAATTGATTGCTATTTCGTAATAATTGATTGCTGTTTTCCGTTATTTTTGCCACCACCCCATTAAATATTATATTCCTCCTCAAGCTTCCAACAGTGGTGAAGGGTTGGAGTTTTGGTTATGATTCCTTCTTACCCAGTAAGTTTTTTTTAATGCTTTCATTTGGGTTCTCTTTAGTTTCTTCGGAAATTAGTAGGAAATTAAGGAACAAGTCTTGTGCTTTCTGTTTGGTTTAGTTTAGGATTCAGTTGACTGCAATATCTTTCTTGTCAATGTCAATTTTGAAGAACAAAAGAAATGGAAAACATGAATTTTTGAAATTATCTTTTTGTTCTTCTTCTCACCTCTTGATTCTTCAAGAGTAAAGAGATGATTGGAACATTGCTGATTGCAAGTTTCCTGACTAGTAAATTTATTTGGGTCTCCAGCAATCAAGTTAAGCCTTTTTATATGCGACTCACTTGCCTTTGCTTGTGTTTTTTTTTCTGTAATTGTATCAGAATCTGTTTGTAAATTATATCCAATTTCAATGCTGTTTCAGTGTTGATTGAGTTCAACTATCTATTTGATGAAGATTTATTCAGTTTTAATGTATGCATCCTGACAGGTAAAACTCTGAATCTATGATGATCAGATTCTTCCATTGCCTTGGCCTTTCCAGTCTCATATCTTGCTTTAGTCACAGGGTTTTGCATTATCAGCACTATCATTATTTTAGGATCTTCAAATTTTTAATTTTCTATTGACAAGTTTTCAAGTTTTTTTGTGTTATTAATTCATTTCATATGTTTACTAACTGTTTTTTTTTTCTATGTGCAGAGGTGCAAATTTGATTTGAGGAGTTGAATTGAAACTCATGGAATTGTTCAATTGTATGTGTATATGTAATGAAAATTTATTTGTTTTGATTTGGATTTGCTTTTGAACTTTGCAAATATGCAGATTGGGATTGAGATTACTCTCACAATCTGCAATGGTCTGTAATAATTGGACTTGTGGTGGATGTTGATTTTCTTAGGTTTTATTTTAAGGTATTTTTTTAGTATTTGAATGATAAACTTTAGATATGCAAAGCTGGAGAAACTTGAAAATATAGCATATACAGGAAACTTGGAGAATTTGAAATGGTCTGGAAATCTGACTTAAAACAAAACAATGGGCCTGGGAAACTTTTTAAAAAAAAACTTTCAATTGTTGTTTTTGTTGGGCCTCGGCAAACATCCAAACCGACCCAACCCGACCCCGTCCAATGCGGGTTTCGAACTAAGTCGAAAATGGGCCTAAAGAACAGGTGCACGGTTTACATTTGGGCCTATCGACATGTCCCATTTCGGCGTACGGTTTGGGCCCATAACCGACCCAACCCGCACCGTGTCCAGCCTCTCTGGAACACTGTTTGTTTTCCCACTATTTATTGTGCGCGACGTATTAATTATCTGTCGCGCGAAGTTATTTTGCTCGACGAAACTTCTTCGTCGCTGTAGTTTGAGCTACGCATGGGATTATCGGTCGCGCAATGATATTTTATGCGACGATGTTTTTCCTTCGCGCAAACTGTCGTCACGCAAATAGAAAAACGTAGTAGTGTAGTTTTAAGGAAACGCCCTAGTATGCGAAATTATACGGCGCTATAGGTTTATACCGCCCTATTATATTAGTTTCCATGACGCATAGTTTTAAGGAAACGCCGTTTTTAAATCCAATTACACAACGCATTTTTCTTCAAAAAGATGTATCCCGTAATTTTTAAATCTACCCACGACCTTATACTCAATAATAACGACGTGAAAAATTAATAGCACGTCGTTTTAATTACGCATACCGACGTGTAACTTTTTTAATTACACAATAAATTAGTTTTCCAAAAAATGACGTTGTCATTTTTTTATATAGCGTCGTTGTGAATTAATTTATACGACCTTTTTTTAGGTTTAAACAACGTTTATGTTTTCTTATAAACGTTGATAATTTAATATAACCGACGTGTTGTATAAGATTAGTTTATAAACAAGGATTTTTCAGTCTTTATTTTTCAATTAGGGTTTCAACTTCTTCTTGCCCTTGGCTCTGCCTCTCACCTCTCTGGAGGCATATCACCTCTCTGTCTCACCTCACTTTCATTTTTCAGTTTGTGTATCTAAAAGACACAAACACGCACACATCATCTCAAAAATTATCTTTCTGTTGCGGTCGTCATTTTTCTGAAAGCAAATGTTTTGGATGTTGATGTGTATGTGCCTTTGTGTATCTCAAAGACACAAAGACACACACATCATCAATTTCTAAAATATTGCCTTTGTGTGTTGGTTCGATTACGATGAGGAACATAGTTCATTCTAGTAAGACTTCACTTTAATTTCCTAGTGATGACGGTTTCCTATATAAATCATCGTGGGTTATCACAAATCTTGTAATACTATTTATCTATTGCCGTAGGAAAAAAAATCCAATAAATAAATCTTAAAAATCAATTAAAATTAAGACGACGGTTTATAGATAATGAGACGTATAATGGTAAAAAATTTGTACGTCGTTAATTTAACAAACCGTCGTGATTAGTACAATTATGCGAACAGTAGAGTTATGGATACCGTCGTCGTATACTGTGATTAAAAAGTCGATAAATTTATATTTACAGTCGTGGTAACTTAATTTAAATCGGCGAATTTTTTGTAATTAACCATCGTAGATTTCTTTGAATTTATGTGTCGCTAACTAAGAAAATTGGGTCGTTTTTATTAATGAGTTAACACGGCGTCTTTTTTTAAATCGTCGTCTTTACTTTCTACGGCGGTGATTTAATAGCTGCAGTTGTAGTTTTTAGGTTCAGATTTTAAGTCGGAGCAAAACCTTTGTAATAAGACGACGCTTTTTTAATTTGGTGCGTCGTGGTTTAAAAATATCTATGCGTATACCGGTTTTTTAGGTGTTTAAGTTATGTTTCTACGACGGATTTCTATTACCGTCGTCTTTTAAAAAACGACGGTTTTTTGATCTACCGTCGTTGTTTCCTGGTCGTCTTTTGCCCTTTTTTGTAGTAGTGTGGAAATTAAGAAGTTAACACGTAGAAGAAAAAGAATAATTATTTTCTGTCATAGAAAAATAAAGAACAATATATAATATAGAAATTAACACCAAGTAAACGATATTATTTATTATTAATAATGAGAAATAGATAGATACATAGCGTGCTAAAGGGAAACCAGATGGCGCACTTATATAACAAGTACGCATAAGCACTCAACAATTATAACTAATTGTTGAGATCAAACATCACTCATCGCAGATAAGTAAAAACACAATGGATGACTATAAAATATAGTATTTATTTGTAGATTTAGAAGAGATGGTGGTGCTTCTTAACATGAGACTCTTCCTCTTTTTCCTTTGTCTCTTTCTTCTCATGATGCTGATGCAGGAGCATAGGGGTGGATCAAGATAGATATTTACCATTTAATTAGTTATTTCATGATATATTGGTATTTTCTTATTTAGGTAGTTTTAGGATATCTTTTATTATTTATGTGTGATTTTATAATTAATTAGTTTACTTTTGGACCAAGTTGCCTTGGTGCCCAAGTCTTGTAAAGCCTATAAATAAGGCTAATGTAATAGTTGTAGGGGAGTTTATGTTGATGATTAATGAAATAGTTTATTTGTGGCATGGATTTGCTACGATATATGTGAGTTTGTACTAGCCCTAGATTTCGGTGCTCGTGTGTGTGGTTGGTGACCTATGTCCAGACCCCGATCCCCATCAATTGGTATCAGAGAGCTACGGCTCAAGATCTGCTTTCTCGGGGAGGTTTTTGGATGGAGGGTCGTGTTGACAACTACAACGACATGGAGGAAATTAGGAGGATGCTACGGCAACTACGGAACGCATTGCTCGCATCGAAGCTCAAACCCAGATAGGTAAGACTTCTGACGGGGAGGAATGCGTGAACTCTTGTCTGAACCGAGTAGCTCGCATCGACACTCTAAGCCGTGGGAGTCTCGACGGGGAGTACGAGGGAGATAGCTCTTTTCATTATTGCGATCTGTTGTGTGAGTCAAGTGAAGAGGGGCACGGTTATTCTCATTGTGTCTTTGAAGGTATAAATGGATTTGGTAATTTTAGTGCATCTTGTTATTCATCAAAGTTATTAAAATTGGATTTACCTCCAATATTTGATCCTTGCAACTGTGAAAATTGCAATGAAAATTGTTTGGGTGTTCAAAGCAATTTTGATAAGCAATTTATTGATCAGAACAGTGAAGAGATGGGAATTGAGAAAACTCTCGAATATCTTATTGATTTTATGGGCGTTAATATTTTCACTTGGAAGGTTGCCAAAACTCTGGTTGATTTTGTCAATCAGTTGAAGATTCTAGAGAGAAACATTTGCATTCCTAGAAGGAGTAAGAAGAAGCCGAGAATAACGAAATATTCCAAATATCTTTTTATTTGGAAAGGAAGGTTTCAATTGGATGCTAAAAGATCCAAAGTTAATATGAAGCAATTGAAGATTCTATTCGGATTTTCCTCAATCAAAGGCTTGAATTCGAGGACGAATTCTTTCCAACCAGGGGAGTCTGATGCAGGATGTGACCTATGTCCGGATCCCGATCCCCATCAATTGGTATCAGAGCTACGGCTAAGATCTGCTTTCTCTGGGGAGTTTTATGTGGATGATTAATGAAATAGTTTATTTGTGGCATGGATTTGCTACGGTATATGTGAGTTTGCACTAGCCCTAGATTTCGGTGCTCGTGTGTGTGGTTGGTGACCTATGTCCGGATCCCGATCCCCATCAGATGCTCATGGAAGGCAAACCCACCAGACCCAACTGCAGCTGCTGCAGCAATCTCCTCTTCTATCTTGTGCCTGTGGGCTTCCTCTGGGTCTTTCTTTTCCTTGTGCTTCTCATGCTGCACATCAGATCATGATCATTATATTAAATTAAATAAGAGTTAATTAATTAGGGTCTGGTATTTTAATTGTATTATGTCTCAGCTGGACCATTGTTAAATGAAAATATCTTTATAATTTTATGAAATTATTTCTGGGACAGATCTTAATTACATTAGTCTCAGAAAAGACCTGGAAATTAACAAACATTTGGTGGCCTCACATAACATAATCCTTACATACAACCGTTGTATACAATGATCTGCTTACGAGGCATAATAATTAGTTATTGAGAGGTGCCTTGAAAATGTAAGAATATTTCTGGTTGTGATCCTTGACTTTTAAGAACGATCACACTGCACAGGTACTGAATTTATAAATAATAAATAACTATAGCTAAGATCATGAATAAAATTAGAAGATTGATATATAAAACGTGGTTTCATACCTGGGCAAAAACACCAGCACCAGCAACCCCGCCCTCGCCTAGGTGCTCAAGATTCTTGTGGTGCTTCTCCTCCTTCTTGTAGTCAATTTCAGATTCATGAGTTGCATTGACGCCATATGCAGCTTCAATGGGTCTGTCTTCATCCTTCTTGTGGTGGAAGAGGCCATGCTGGTGCCTCTCTTCAGACATTGCGGGGTATTTCAGGAATTATATGGAAAATGGGACGATGGAAAGCAAGATTATTATGAGAAGAAGAGGTTTTGTGATGGTGTGAGGCAGTTGGGTGCATGGTGGTGGGTATTTATAGGGTTTCTTAGATATAAGTCCAAAATGATTAGCTGTCATAAGGTTTAGTCCTCGTATTTTTGGTTTTAGAAGCTCTTAAATTTGAGGAGAGAGAAAATACCATACCCTAATTCTCCTAACCACTTCGAGCTAAAATCCCCTTGCAAATACAAAATAATTAGTTTAAATTTGAGGCTTCATCTCAATTAATTGAATATGATATTTTTGTTCTTTTGCTCTGGTATTAGAGTCCATATTCATATTATAATAAATACTTTATTTATTAATTTTTATATCGTATATAGTATAAATCCATCTTCTAATCTCTTTCATGTGTAACGGGTTCCGGGGCATTCAACTAGTCCACACATGGATTTTGCGTATAGAACCAAACAGTTACGCTTCTTCGTCCCTTTTAAGCCAAAACGTAGGGTAGGCATCAATTATCATATAGCCATTTTTTGTTTATGAAAAGTATTCCCTTCATCAAAATCAGGGAAAATGACTAAATAGCTCTCTTACAAACCTCTCCATTCAACAATGATGAAGGGAGTAGTTTTAACTAACAGAGTGAGCACACTTGGATTACATTACAAGTGAACAATGAGGGTTTGACTCTAATGACCCTACCTTTTTCCTCCAAATAATAATTTTGAGTGAATATGTAAGTGAAGTTTTAACATTTTTATCACAAATTGTCTTTGAGATTTACAAAAATCATCAATACTGTCTAGTTGTCAATGACCAAATGGTCAAATGGTATTAATTTCCACACCGCTGATATTTTGGTTAAAATTTTGTTCGATATATGAAAGAGAAAGTTTACCTATTTGATAGGTGTTTTTATACAATCTTCATTCAGGTGAAGAACGGTAAATCAACTTTTATTTTTCTTTCTGATATCAACTGGGGAGGGGTGGGAAAGAAACCTACTGTCATCCGTCGACAAGAAATAGAAATATATGTAGTTTTCAAGTTGTAATAAGTAAGTGCAAAGTCTTTGTTGAGGAAATGTCTTCCATACCGGCCGAGAGAGAGAGAGAGAGCACCAAACAATCCAGACCGTCCACCCAGGTTTGGATAACTAGCCATGCATGTGATGTGGCAAGACCAAGACAGCTCCACTTCATAGAGAGAGAGAGAGATCCAAACGAATCCAGACCGTCCACCAAGGCATGGATAGGTAGCCGCATATATGGCAAAAGCAAGAGAGCCCCACTTTAGGTGGATATTTTACCGTAAGTTATTTATTTATTTATTTAAAGTTTGGGTGGGATTATATGGCTAGAGAGAGAGCACCTGAAGGAACCTCCATAGCATTCGAAGTGTTAAACTATTGCATCCTTCATTGTTGACCAATCCAAAGCACTTGGCAGAACGCAAAGTAAAAGTATACATTTCTATTTCTCCGTTTCTGTTCCACTTTAGCAGACCTGATAGCATTTTTAAGGAAGTGCAATTGTCTGTGTTTATGTCTAGTGTGCTATTTGATGGAAGATGGGGCAATTGTTGAAGGCGTTGGCACATGTTCATGTGAAATAACCTAATCTTAGAAAGACATCTAATGCTTGTAGGAAGGCTAACAAATTTCCACTAAGTTTTAATTCTACTAAAGAGGACAGACAACCAATATCACCCGGAATATCCCCTTCACAAAGACCACAATCACACAGATTCAATCTTGTTAGTATTTAGCTTTGTAGTGCGTAGGTAAGGGATTAAATACAATGCAAATTATATAAATGAAGTGATGATTGCTGATCTCAATCCTCAGCTGCTAGTGTTAATATAGGAAGTGGTGGTGGCAATCAGGGAGGGCGTTGATGTTTAATGAAGTTGGTTGGATTATTGTGATTAATTGTTAAAATTAAAACTAATAGCAAATTTGTCTTACCCCCTTCAAATTCAATTTGACTTACCTACAACCCTTCACTTTTTACTTCTATAAATAATAGCCTGTTTTTATCAACCAAAACCCATGACTAGGATCAAACTCATCAAATTACCTTATTAAGCTACATATCTGATTTATTATGATTTTTAAGTTCCCAAAATACCCCTATTTACAATTCAGCGTGTAAGAGGCTGGTGTTTGAATTTTTGGTCCCCCAATTTATTGTAGTGATCCTCTCCAGAATTTGTGTTTGCAATTAATTATCCGTTTTGATTATGGGGTTGATTTTCTTAGTCAGACATTTTGATTATGGTTTTAGTTTGGAGATTGGTTTTTTGATTAGGGTTCCTAAAGGTGGGTTTTTGGTTGAAGGGTTTCTTTTGTTGCAATTCAAGAAATTCCATTTGAAAATTCCGGAGCATTCGACACCAACTAGCAAGTGTGAGTGGTCTGCCATCAAATAGCAGGTAAAAAACGTCTCTCTCTTGTATGTACATGGAGCCCCATCGATTGTTAGTCCTAACCAAAGCAAAACTGGGTTTCTTGGTATTAGTTTACCTGCACGAAATAGATGGGTACCCATGGAGTCAAATAGATGGGTTCGATTTTTGGTTTTTAAAACATGGTTTTGTACCTACAGGACGCAGGGTACCCAGTTACTTTTGAAGTGGATGGGTATCTGCCGTCAAATAGATGGGTTTGATTTTTGGTTTTTTAAAACCTGGTTTTGTACCTACAACATACAGGTTCCCAGTTACTTTTGAAGTGGAATCGAAAAAGGGATTGCAGAACAGTGTAAAAGGGATTAAAGAATAGTGTCTAACAGGTTATATACCTACATGTATATTTAGTGTACCTACTTGCCATTTTAATTTATCACACTCATTCCTAAATGTGGGTTTGTACTTTTGGGAATCTGGTTATGTAGTTTTGCTGTTTTTGTGAAATTATTTTATGATTTGTGCCATATTGATCACTCTTAGTTTGTTAGGTTTTGACGCACACTACGTGTTTGATGAAAGTCCCAAGTGGTTTTGTTCATTTTTCGTGATACTCTTGTATACTGATGGCAGTTGTGTTTATTTTCTTTTAGTTAGTTAGGTAAATTATTCCCATCATTATTAATTTACCTACATCAATCACAAAAGTTAGGTAAATTAATTTACCTACATCAATCACAAAAGTTACTTTTTGGTTTTGTAAAAACTGGTTATGTACCTACAGCCTACATGGTCGTTAAAGAAATTTTTTACTTTTGATATCTTGTGCTGTTACAACAGGGTTTTGTTATACATGATCGGTGCATATTTACATATCATTTTGTACCCTTCTAACTTATGATTTGGTTATGTTTTTGAGTTAAACTTGTGCTTTTAATAAGTTTTGTGCTTGTTTCAGTGTTATAAGTTTGAGACTCACTAATTGCATTTTGGAGACAAGTTAGCTCAAAACGGTGTCTGCAGATCAGTCAACTTCACGGATTGGACTGTACTTTCTCAAGAAGAACCAGATGATGAGCCATACATCATTGGAAAGATACGGAAGTCTATTTTCTGTAGAATTTTACGGTTCATGATTCCGAGTCTTCTAGAGAAAGTTATACATGTTTTGGCAACTTAAGGTCAAATTCGGCAGCATCTGCGTTACTGGGCCAAAAATCACATTTGAAGGCCTTTCCGATTTTTCCTTGAGTTGGGCTGCATATGCTTGGAAAGATAAGACAAAGAGCTTCAAAATCCATATTTTTCCAGATTTTTCAGAATGGATGAACAAGCCCAAAACGAGCCCACAAGCTGGCTGCAATGCATTGTCATGCATGACATATGCATGATGAATTGTTGTTGATTGTGGGAAAGTTTGGTGAAGCATATTCAATTCCTATTTTTGAGTGGAATTTTGCAGCAGCCCAATGAGCCAAAAGATGATGAAGTGGGAGTTGCAACACTAAGCCTAAAGAAAAGAGGAATTGTTTTCAAATGTAATAGTGTGTTAGGTGAATTAAGTGTTGTAAGTTGGTGAAGTGAGTGTGGTAGGTAAACCTATTGTATAATTCAGATTTTCACTTCCCCTAGGCCTATAAATAGGGAAGTTCTCTAAGCTTGTAAATACACCCCAAGGGGGGGAGCTCTCAAGCACCTCTCTAGAGCTCCCTTCCCTTCTCTCCCTTAAATTCTCTTAGTTTCCCTTTGTAGTTCTCAATTGTTGTATTAAGATCATTCTACTCAATTTTCTTTTTATTAAATCTCAAGCACTTCTCTATTCTCTTCCAAACACTCTCCAAACCCTAAACACATGTCTCTTCCCTTCCAAATTCCCCATGTTCTCCAAACACTTTCGCTTCCAAGATTCTCAAAGTTCCCAAACACTTCTCCCATTCCTTCATCAAATTCTCAAACACTTTCCAAACACTTTCTTCTCCCTTCTCAAAGCTCTCAAACACATGCTCTTCCAAAATCCACAAAGTTCTCAAACACCACTTTCCTTTCTTCTCCAAAAGTTTCCATATTCTCAAACACTTCCCAAACACTCCTCCCTTCTCTTTCTCAAACACATCTCTCCTTCTCTTCCAAAAGTCTCCATGTCTCAAACACTTCACAAACACCTTTCTCTCCCTTCCTTAAGTTCTCAAATTCTCCAAGTTCACAAACATCCTCCAAGTTCTTAAACACACTCTCTTCCAAATCCTCCAAGTTCTCAACCACTCTCTTCCAATCAAATTCTCAAAGTTCTCAAACACTTTCTCCTCCCTTCTCCAAATTTCCCAAACACATTTCCCTTCTCTTCCAAAATTCTCCAAGTTCACAAACATTCTCCAAGTTCTCAAACACCTTTCTCTTCCCTTCCAAAATCCTCAAGCTTCCCAAACATCTTCCTTTCTCTTCCAAATTCTCAAGTTCTCAATCATCTCTCTCTTTCTCTCCAAAAACTCTCCATGTTCTCAAGTGTTGTACAAAATCATTTTATTTTTCTTGTAATGTACATTCTTTCTTCTTGTTTTGTTTCTTTTGTTTTCATTTTTGTTTTGTGTAGGAAAATTGAATTGGATCATTCAATCACCAATCCCTGTGGAATCGACCTCGCACTTACATACGCTAAACTACCAACCGTTCGTGCACTTGCGAGTATCACAAGTTGAGGATGCAGCTGAATCCATTTTGGTGCAGCTGAATCTACGCAACAAGTTTTGGCGCCGTTGCCGGGATCGGTAACATTGTTTAATTCTATTTGGTTTTTCTACTTTTTATTTATTTTTATCTTTTGTATAACTGGACAGTTTCATGTTTTAAAGTTAATGAGGTTAATTGATAAGTTGTGTTTGTAGTCCAACTGACAAGGACAATTGCCTGACAAGCAAGAGAACTGGGTTTGAGTCCCAGCTTACACAACACCCAAAAACAAAAAGGTTCAAGTGGCATGTTGATTATTGCTAGTTTATGGTTTCATTCACTTGCTCTTAATTAAATATCTTGTTCAAGTTTACATAAACACCATATGACTCTTGGACTGATTAGTGAATGAATGGGTAGATATTGAAGACAAACACCATGTTTAAATTCTACTTGGTTCTTTATTGTTCTTCTTGTTCTTAATGGGTTCGGAATTTGTGTTTAGACTAAACACCATAGCTAAATGCTTTTTCTGAATACTTGATTAAAACCACACACCATATGGATAATCATATTTGAGAAAGAACGAACTTCATAAGCTAGTTTGATTTGCTTTGCTGCTTATTACTTTGAAGCATGAAATTGGATGTGTGTTGATTTTCCTTTCCATTTAGTTTTAATTTCCTAATCCTTTAATTTTGTTTCAAGTTTTCTGTGTTTGTTTTAGCAAGTAATGTCAGCTTAATAAAAATGGAGAGAGATGGTAACCTCAATCATAAGAATGGAGAGTGTGGAGTAGTGGGAGAAGTCGCGACCTCCAAATGCATCACGCTCGACCTAATCGCTTCAAGGGGGAGTATTCCAATCATTTCTCTTTAGTTGTTTTGTTATTATTTCAGTAATTTTAATTTTCTATTTCTTTTATTAAAAAAATTTTAAAAAAAAGATTTTTAATATGAGCTGACTCGTGGTAACTCCAGATGAGCGTCTCCGTCAATCCAGTGTCTAGGAGTTCTTTAGGCGACACCTTCGGTGTCTAAGAAGTTTGGGTTTTAAGTGGGACCTTTGTGACCCCTCCAACCTTCCCGGATCCCCTGGCTGTGTTTTCTGAGGCCCTTAACTGGTCATCCATGAGTTGCTTGTATATTTGTGTGTTTTAAAAAACAAAACAAAACAAAAATTTAAAATTTAAAAAAATTTAAAAAAAAAAAAATTTGAAATTTGGGTTTTTATTTCTTTTTCCTTGTAAATTGCAATTTGGAACTTCTTTGTTTTTTTCTTTCTTTGTGTGGTCAGTTACTTGTAAATAATAATAAATTAAAAATAAAAAAAAATCAGTTTGGAACTTCTTTGTTTTCTTTTTTTTTGTTTTGTTAAGTTAATTTATGTATTTATTTACGTGGTGTGGTTAGTTAGTTTATTTCTGAGTGTTAAAAACACATTTTTATTTCACTCAAACAGTGCATTACAAACAAAAAAAAAGTAAAAAAAAGTAAAAAAAAAAAAAAAAAAAACATTCAAGTAAATTAAAAATAAAAACAACTTCTTCATCTTCATCTTCATCTTCATGGCATGCCTCTATTCTCTCTTACTTGCAGAATCTCCAGCAGCTCCACATGGTCCTCATTCTTTTCTCCAGTGCTTCCACGTGCTGATTGGCACAATAGAGCCGCTTCTGGAGTCCGCCACCATAGCTTTCAAGGAAGCTACTTCATCACTCAGCGCGGCACACTCCCGTGTTCTTACCAGGTAATCGCATGCCCAAATTGGTAGCAGAGACTGCGTGGAGCACAAGTTAAATTATGGGACTCCTCCACTGCTGCCTTGTCAGACCTCTTTGCCACATGGAGATGATCTGTCGATGTGAGCTTGCTGCGAATCATGCCTTCCAGCAGCGCTGCTCTCTTCGGCACTGCCTCAGAAAAGTTCGGTATTACCTCAGCAAAGTTTGAGGCCGTACCGTGATGATATGTGGAGTTTGGGAAAACAGGATTTTGAGGAGCCCTTATCTGCGCATTCGGTGGCGCAAGGGACAATTCAAGGCTAAGATCATCAAGGTGAGTGCATGAAGATGCCATTGTTTTGTTTTTGGATTTTTTGATGTTTTCTCTGAATTTGCAGGAAGAAATGCGGGGGTGCTCTTCTACTTCACCGAGATGAGTTTAAATAGACTTATACAAACAAGGGAGCCGAAAGCACTTCGGATCTCGAGGGTGCTATCCTGTGCTCTTTTCTCTCGGATCCCTTCATTTCTGCCGCAAATTGCGAGCGCGGTTTTTAAAAAAGGGAGCATGTCTACACTTTCACTTACTTTTGCCTCCCTTTTTTCTGATGTTTGTGTTTTTGCTTTGTTAGTTGTTATTTTATTTTATTTTGTTTTTTTTCAATTGTTTTCTTCTTGTTTGTCAGGTTTCTCAAGAATTTAGTTGGAAGAAGAGACAAAAATAAAGATGCGTCTTGGACACCTGGTGCAAGAATCCAAACTCTTCTTTTAAATTCTTGTTTGAATTCCGTGTTTATTTCAGTATTTATTTATTTATTTATTTTTAATTATGTAGTATAATTTAAAACTCATAGGATATTCTTTGAAGGAGCTAAACTTTTGGTAACTCCAGTGAGCAACCGCAGTCTATCCAGTGTCTAGGAGTTCTTTAAGGCGACACCTTCGGTGTCTAAGAAGTTAGGGTTTTAAGCGGGACCATTGTGACCCCTCCAACCTTCCCGGATCCCCTGGCTGTGTTTTTCTGAGGCCCTTAACTGGTCATCCTTAAGTTTTTCTCTTAAAAGAAAAAGTAGTTACTTGTGTGTTTACTTAACTAAAAAATAAAAATTTATGTTTGGGTCTTCGTGTTTTTGTTTGGTTGTCGTTCTTTAAAATTAGGGTAAATCGTCTCCTTGAGATAACATAACGTTTTTATTTCCCATTTAAAAAGAAAAAAAACGCATACACTTTTAAAATAAATAATAAATAAAAACTGAAATCATTTCTTCTTGGCGCTCGGTGTCTCGACCATAGGAGCTTTTAGTTTGGCCCTCTGGCTGTCCTTTTCCGGGGCTTCACGCACAGCCTCTTGGGCTCATCACTTGAGCTCCCAAAGATCGCAATCTTAGCTTCAGTATAACTTTTCTCGCGATCTGGTTTCTTGCGTTTACCCGGTCGGTCTAGGTCCTCCAGCTGTTTTCGCATGTCGCGAGAGTACAACTCTACAATCTTTGTTAGGTTTTTATTCTCGTCTCGCAACACTTCTAGCTGGTGTCGATTCACCTCCACTATCCTTGACCGCTCCCTTTTCAAGCTTTTTATAGCACTCTGACACTCTTCAACCATCCTGTGCTCCGCCGCCAACTGACCTTTTAGCACCTCTACCTCATGGGACTTCGCAAGTAGGCGATGAACCAAACTTGCGACACATGCTGTACTCTGCATGCTCAGTGCCAGGGCATCACTCATGACCCGATTGTCATCCCTTGTCCCGAACACACGTATATCTTTAGGAGTCACCAAATTTCTGCCAACTCCAATGGCAACATCGTTGTCTAGGAGTATTGAGTCATTGACGGTCACAGGCCCCGTGCGGAGGCAAAGTAGGGCATCCATACCTGGTGCTCCTGCTTGGCCTCGTGTTTGAGTCGGTGGAGCTAGGTTGAGATCCAAGGAAAAGGGGTAGGAAGAAGCCATTTGATTTCTCACTTTTTTTTCTTTTTCTTGCTTCTTTTCTCTTTTGTGTTTCTGAGTTTGTGGTTTTGTTTTTTTTTCCCCCTTCTTTTTCCTTCTTATATACGTAGACTTTGACAAACCCTAGGCAGCGTCTAGCATTTTCTGAATCCCCAGCATTCCTCGAGTCCCACAACCTTCTCTCTTTCCAACCACACCCAACTCATTTATCTCGACATGTCTTTTCTAAACGGACGCGTTCAGTAAAGTCTTCGCGCCTTTCCATGAGCCCGTAATTTTCGCTTGTGGATCTACGGCGCCTCTATACGTCGACACGTGGCTTCTGCTTCTGCCCGTGACTATCCATGAGACGACATCAGGGACCACATTCCCTCTTTTCAGAAATCCCGCTTTGCGCTCATAATTCACGTTTTATCTTTTTAAGAAAAAATTAAAATTAAAATGTGTGGGCTTCGGAATTCATTTTGGGTTGGATTTTTCACTTTATTTTGGGTTTCAAAGTTGGTTAAATTCACTGTGGTTTGTGTTTCGAAATTGTGGGCTCTGGGCTTCAAAATATTTTTGGGTTTCAGAATTGTGTGATTAGGGTTTACTGTTTCATTTTTTTTGTTTGTTTGTTTGTTTTGTAATTTTTATTTTGTAATTATTTTATTTTATTTTGTTTTTGTGATTTTGTGATTTTTCTTATTTGCTTTAATACCTTTCATTTCTTGTTATAACATTGCTTGTTGCTAATTTTTAAACATTGAGGACAATGTTCATTCTAGGTTTGGGGGTATTGGAGTTTAGCATGTATTATTTTTTTTCTTAATTAAAAAAAAAATTAAAAATTGTTTGTTTTTCTTCTATTTGAGTCTTGTTTTATTTTTGAGTCACTTTCCGAACACTTATGATGAGATAGTGATAAATGTTTGCATGACTTAAATAAAAGTTGGATTTCATTTTATTTTAGTGTTTCTTTTCTTTATAAAAATTTAAAATTTAAAATTTCTTAAAAAAAAAAAAAAATTTGGCATGGTTCTATCATGACATGCTTGAAACCTTCTTTACACTTGCCATTTGTTTCATAATTTTCCAATTAAAGGATTTGTATGATCTAAAGAATTGTATGAAGCATAAATTAGACTTATATAACCAACCATATAAAGTGAGCTTTTGAGCCTTGTACTTCAATTCATGAGTGTTATACATGTACTCTTATTTTCTTGTCATCAAAGTTGTTGTTTGATCTCATTATTCATTGATTTGGTTGAACACTTAAAAGTCATTCATTCTTGTGCAATTTGACTTCATGACATTTAAAGAAATGATATTAAGGCCTTCTTTGGATCGTTTGTGCCTTTCAAGCTAACCTTATGCATGCTTAAGCATGATTTTCCATTGTTAACCATTTTGAGCCTACATGTAAACCTTTTCTTTCATTTACCAATTTTATTTCCTCGCCTTAGCCTGAAAAAACAAATATTTACCTTTCTAAGGAACTCATGAGCTTTAATTTGGATGTGTTTTTCATGCTAAGTTTGGGAAGAGGTGTTACATTTCGAAAAAAAAAAAAAAAAAAAAATTCACACAATTGGTGAAAGAAAAGAGAAAAGTGGTGGTTGATTGAAAATTCATTTTTTGGGCCTTCAAAATAAATTGGTGTTTGTTGAATTAAAGGAAAGGAGTATCAATCAATGTAAATGAAGGTATAAGGAGTTTTGATCATGTAAAAGAAAAAATCTAATCGTGATGATTCGAAGTCTTGTAAACAATTATTTTATGCTCTTAGATTGCGAGTTCCTTGGACTTTGTATTATCCATACCTTTCATTTCTTACTCACCTTACACCATTGGCCCCATTACAACCTATGTTAAAGACCTAAATTGATCTTAAATGTCATGTGGTTGAATTGCATCCATTTTCTTACTTTTAAGTGTTTGGCATCCTTCTTGAGATCATATTAATGCAAGTTCTTCATCTTTCTATTTCGAGTTAAGTCCTTTATGGTTTAACTCTAATCTCATGTTTATAACTGAGTGTTGCATTATAGCCCTCTTCTGAGTGATTCATTTGTGAGAGGACAACTTTGGTGAGATTTGAAGTTGAACTTGTGCTTTGTATGATTTTTGAAATTGTGTGAAAACTAAGATTGGGGAATTTGTTGCATTTGGCTATCACACTACTACACTTTGAGCATATTATGTTTTGAACTTTGCCGCTTTGTAAATAATGTCTAAAATTGAGTTTTTATTGTTAAAAACGTTTAAGCCATGTGCATAAGTCATTGCTCTTCAGAAAATGTTCGGAAAGATTGTTTTGAGTTCTTTTTCTTTTTATTTTTTGTAATTGTTTCTGTTTTTGTGTTTTGTTTTCGTTTTTGTTTTTGTTTTTGTTTTTGTTAATGTAATTATGTTTGTTTTTGTTTTTGGTTTTGCTTAAAGACTAACAATCTTTTAAGTTTTCTAATTACTTTGTTTTCCAGAGTCAGTAAAACGTTTGTGGGTATTGATATCTGTTAAACCCCTAGGAGACACAACTCCTCCTACTAGGGATGCCTAGAGGTTTAAAGGCTTGTTGCATATGCTAAATGCAATCGAGTTACCTACGAAAGTGGTCTAGTTAATTTCTTATTTTGTTTTGTTTTTCTTCGTTTTCCTTTTGTTCTGCTCGAGGACTAGCAAAATCTAGGTTTGGGGGTATTTGATCGGTGCATATTTACATATCATTTTGTACCCTTCTAACTTATGATTTGGTTATGTTTTTGAGTGAAACTTGTGCTTTTAATAAGTTTTGTGCTTGTTTCAGTGTTATAAGTTTGAGACTCACTAATTGCATTTTGGAGACAAGTTAGCTCAAAACGGTGTCTGCAGATCAGTCAACTTCACGGATTGGACTGTACTTTCTCAAGAAGAACCAGATGATGAGCCATACATCATTGGAAAGATACGGAAGTCTATTTTCTGTAGAATTTTACGGTTCATGATTCCGAGTCTTCTAGAGAAAGTTATACATGTTTTGGCAACTTAAGGTCAAATTCGGCAGCATCTGCGTTACTGGGCCAAAAATCACATTTGAAGGCCTTTCCGATTTTTCCTTGAGTTGGGCTGCATATGCTTGGAAAGATAAGACAAAGAGCTTCAAGATCCATATTTTTCCAGATTTTTCAGAATGGATGAACAAGCCCAAAACGAGCCCACAAGCTGGCTGTAATGCATTGTCATGCATGACATATGCATGATGAATTGTTGTTGATTGTGGGAAAGTTTGGTGAAGCATATTCAATTCCTATTTTTGAGTGGAATTTTGCAGCAGCCCAATGAGCCAAAAGATGATGAAGTGGGAGTTGCAACACTAAGCCTAAAGACAAGAGGAATTGTTTTCAAATGTAATAGTGTGTTAGGTGAATTAAGTGTTGTAAGTTGGTGAAGTGAGTGTGGTAGGTAAACCTATTGTATAATTCAGATTTTCCCTTCCCCTAGGCCTATAAATAGGGAAGTTCTCTAAGCTTGTAAATACACCCCAAGGGGGGGAGCTCTCAAGCACCTCTCTAGAGCTCCCTTCCCTTCTCTCCCTTAAATTCTCTTAGTTTCCCTTTGTAGTTCTCAATTGTTGTATTAAGATCATTCTACTCAATTTTCTTTTTATTAAATCTCAAGCACTTCTCTATTCTCTTCCAAACACTCTCCAAACCCTAAACACATGTCTCTTCCCTTCCAAATTCCCCATGTTCTCCAAACACTTTCGCTTCCAAGATTCTCAAAGTTCCCAAACACTTCTCCCATTCCTTCATCAAATTCTCAAACACTTTCCAAACACTTTCTTCTCCCTTCTCAAAGCTCTCAAACACATGCTCTTCCAAAATCCACAAAGTTCTCAAACACCACTTTCCTTTCTTCTCCAAAAGTTTCCATATTCTCAAACACTTCCCAAACACTCCTCCCTTCTCTTTCTCAAACACATCTCTCCTTCTCTTCCAAAAGTCTCCATGTCTCAAACACTTCACAAACACCTTTCTCTCCCTTCCTTAAGTTCTCAAATTCTCCAAGTTCACAAACATCCTCCAAGTTCTTAAACACACTCTCTTCCAAATCCTCCAAGTTCTCAACCACTCTCTTCCAATCAAATTCTCAAAGTTCTCAAACACTTTCTCCTCCCTTCTCCAAATTTCCCAAACACATTTCCCTTCTCTTCCAAAATTCTCCAAGTTCACAAACATTCTCCAAGTTCTCAAACACCTTTCTCTTCCCTTCCAAAATCCTCAAGCTTCCCAAACATCTTCCTTTCTCTTCCAAATTCTCAAGTTCTCAATCATCTCTCTCTTTCTCTCCAAAAACTCTCCATGTTCTCAAGTGTTGTACAAAATCATTTTATTTTTCTTGTAATGTACATTCTTTCTTCTTGTTTTGTTTCTTTTGTTTTCATTTTTGTTTTGTGTAGGAAAATTGAATTGGATCATTCAATCACCAATCCCTGTGGAATCGACCTCGCACTTACATACGCTAAACTACCAACCGTTCGTGCACTTGCGAGTATCACAAGTTGAGGATGCAGCTGAATCCATTTTGGTGCAGCTGAATCTACGCAACAATACATGATTACGTTTATATATATATAGATGCTCTTCTATATTGATAACAGTTGTGTTAGTTTTCTTTTAGTTGGATAGGTAAACTGTTATGATTTTTGGTTTGTAAAACAGGTTATATACCTATAAGAAAAAGTTTATAGAAAAATAGTGTAAAATAGGTTATATACCTATAGGTTTTCTGATCATTAAATTATTTTGACATCTTGCAGACTGTGTGAGTTTTTTTTTTAATAATCATTGTAATCAAAGGAGTTTTTTGCTTTTGCTATCTTGTGCTTTTACAACAAGCTTTGCTATATATGATTACGTTTTTTTTTTCTATATATTTTTTGAGATACTCCTCTATATTGATAACAGTTGTGTTCGTTTTCTTTTAGTTGGTATTAGGTAAATTATTCTCATTATTTTTAGTCTACCTATCCAACAAACAATGATTTTTCTTTCCCTGTAATAATGTTGGATACTTGGGTAGGTACATTAGTTTGCAAGTTAAGACTAACAATCATTACTTTCTTTGTTACAGCAAAAATGGAACCTATCGTATTTGGAAGATGTGTGTTTAAGGACAAGACTGTTTCGATTCCACTTCAAAGTGACTCAACTTTAATGTTGTTGTGTTCTAATATATGTTCAAGATTCAATGAGCTTGAGGTTGGGGCATTTGAGATGACTTACCTCGTGTCAGATCATCCTCCATGTGTACTAGAAACCGACGTAGATGTGCATGTAATGTATCTGTCCTTGATGAATGAGAAGAAATACATAGTTACAATTACTATTAAGGAGTGTCTATTGCCTGGGAAGCAAAATGGTGTTGATGATGTGTTTGGTGGTGATGGTAATACACATACTGCCGAGGACGATTTCATTGGGAAATATGCAGCACCTTCTGGTCATACATACTTGTCTCATTCTTGGAAGAACTACATAAATCAGTGGGCAGAACTGTTGCATTGTACTAAAGCTTGTGAGAAAGCAGGGGAGTTCTTTGGGAACTTGGCAGCAATAGCAGGTTGCTGCTCTTGTAACATATGTGGCTTCTGAAGCTGAAACTGGAACATGTGTTGTTGTTGAGAATTTGATGATGTTTTACTATCAACAGGAGCATTTGTTGCTGTGGTAGTCAAGGCGATGGACCGAGGAGGCCAGCTTCCAGTGACAGGGGATGACATGAAGTTAAGAGTTCTTGCTGAATTGTCAAAAACAAGGGTCTGACTCTGCCCAATACTTGAGGAAGACTTGCCAGAAGCAGCTTTTAACCCATCATCAGCATTGTTGGAACCACCTCCAGTCTTCCTTTTGGATATTTGATGATTCTTTTTCTGCGCTGCTTGAGGTGCCGGTCCTACTTTGTATCCTTGCTGAGCCATGTCTGGGAGGCTTTGAAATATCGCTGGATTTTGTGCCATGGTTGAAAAGTTCAAGCATGAACCTGCCTGTTATCTCCACTGAAGGAGGCAAATGACATGCCATGCTGCGACTCCTCAATGTGATTTCCACTGCCACCCCCACCACCACCCAATGTTACATAAGGCATCAAGGCAAAGTTCAGGGGTTGAAATGGAACTGCAAAGTTCTGCCCATAAACACTCTTTTGGGCATGAGAGGCAGCAAGACATGCAGTAGTCTCCCCATTCATCTCACCCTCAGGCTTGCAAGATTGAATGGACGGCGGCACATACCTGCTTTTGTGACTGTTGTGATTGCATGCTAGTTGAGGTCAAAAAATTGTTGCTATTAAATTGTGCTTCCCTCAGTTTCTGAGACTCCTTTTGCTTGTGGGATGGTGTTGAATCACTTGAAGTGTTTGTGTTCTGATGCTGCAACTGCGAGTGAGGCTGTTGCTGTTGAACCTCTGAAGGTTGGAACATCTGATTTGAATAGAAAGGCCCATTAAACAAAGGCACTGGTTCAGCAGGGTTTCCTCCTCTAAAGGCTGGTGTTGTTCCTATGTGAGTTGAAATAGGAAATGGATACCCATTGAGTGCCAAGTATGGACCTTCCTTGGCTGCCATATTCGGGTTAATAAAGTTCACTGCAGCTACCGTTGGCAACGCTGAAGAACTCATCGGAGTTCTAGCAGCTGAATGGCTCGGAAGTGATGCATTGTTTGTTGATTTGGCATGTTGATTACTATTTGGTGTCACTGACGCTTGATGTTGGCCCAGAGGGAAAGTGACAGGTATGTCCATGCTGCAATCAAAAAGAGCATAGATAAACTTTTAAAACCATACTCATAGAAACTGCAGCTAGAAGACATTCCTCTCGACCAAATAGTGTAATGCAGATGATGAAGTCATACCATTTCATTTCCATCAGAGGCTGGAGCTTGCTAAACTGCAAGATGCTTTCTCTTTAAGGTTTCTGTGAAATTGGCAGCCTCAGAGATTTTACCTTTTCCACTATGACTTCGAAAGTTCGACACACGCCCTGCTTGTGTTCCTTTGATTGCTGAAGATTCAAACCTGGTAAGCTTCCAAGCATTGGGTTTCCAGTGACTAGTCATACCATTTCTAGATGTTCTTAACTATCAACTATCCTATGGAGGTTCAAGCAAATTGACAAAGGTAAATTGTGCATTGCATCATTGCATTAAATTATTTCATAAAATGATGACTAGTCATCTGTTTCTCGTATGACTAGTCATCCTTGCTCTATAGGATTTCCAGCTGGATAACCATCTTTTTTGTCATATTCTCCATTCCCTCTTTGCTGCCATGTGTCGATTCTGACCTAGGGAATTTTTGGGTGTAAAGGCCAAACAATTCCTCATTTGGCCGTGGTTTCTTTTGGGGTGGAAGTTTTGGAAAGTTTTGCTTCTTCTTTCTCTTCTTCTTCCTCATGAGAGAACCATCTTATTTTCATCTATGAGTTTTTCCAAATTGATTTCTTTTTGAAAAACTGCATTTGAAATTCAAATCTGCATCTAGCTCATTAAAACTCTATCATTTATATCTAAGTCAGATTCAAGACTGATTTTTTCAAGAGTATGGTTTCTTGAAGAAATTGGTCATTCTCCTTTGAATCCAAATTTTGGTTTCAGTCTAAGTTAGAGCTTGCAAGCTAGTGCCATGGGATGAAAGAGCTGGAGAAGGAGCTGCCATTGGCATGAAGAACTGAGCTTGAAGCTTTGCTAAGTTGGAGAAGAACATTGCACAAAGGAGGTATAGCTCATCTTCCTAAATAGATCTAGGTTTTTCTTGAGCTTACTTGTGTTCCTTTGTAATAATCTTTTTCTACTTAGTGGATTGCCTGGTCGGTTGATGACCCCAGCTTTTCCCAATTGTCGGTTTCTGAGTGAACAAATTTATGGTTTGCATATCTGAATTTTCTGTGTTTGTGTTCTTGACAGTTGACTAGTCATCACATGTATTTCTGGGTTTGTGTTCTTGACGGTTGACTAGTCAACACATGTATTTATGGGTTCGTGTTCTTGCGGTTGACTAGTCATCTTTTTTCTGTTGTATGATGTGATCGGTGCATATTTACATATCATTTTGTACCCTTCTAACTTATGATTTAGTTATGTTTTTGAGTTAAACTTGTGCTTTTAATAAGTTTTGTGTTTGTTTCAGTGTAATAAGCTTAAGACTCACTAATTGCATTTTGGAGACAAATTAGCTCAAAACGGTGTCTGCAGATCAGTCAAATTCACGGATTGGACTGTACTTAGTCAAGAAGAACCAGATAATGAGCCATACATCATTGGAAAGATACAGAAGTCTATTTTCTGTAGAATTTTACGGTTCATGATTCCGAGTCTTCTAGAGAAAGTTATACATATTTTGGCAACTTAAGGTCAAATTCGGCAGCATCTGCGTTCCTGGGCCAAAAACCACAAAGTTCTCAACATCTCTCTACTTTCTTCTCTAAAAGTCTCCATGTCTCAAACACTTCACAAACACCTTTCTCTTCCTTCCCTAAATTCTCAAATTCTCCAAGTTCACAAACATCCTCCAAGTTCTCAACCGCTCTCTTCCAAATTCTCAAAGTTCTCAAACACACTCCCTTCCAAAATCCTCAAGCTTCCCCAAAACCTTCCTTTCTTTTCCAAATTCCCCATGCTCTCAAACACCTCTCTCTTTCTCTCCAAAAACTCTCAATGTTCTCAAATGTTGTATAAAACCTTTTTGCTTATTTTGTTTTCATTTCTATTTTGTGTAGGAAAATTGAACAGGATCATTCAATCACCAATCCCTGTGGAATCGACCTCGCACTTACATACGCTATACTACCGAACGACTCGTGCACTTGCGAGTATCACAAGTTGAGGATGCAGCTGAATCTACGCAACAAGTTTTTGGCGCCGTTGCCGGGGATCGGTAACATTGTTTGATTCTATTTGGTTTTCCTACTTTTTATTTTTTTTATTTTTTGTATATAACTAGACAGTTTCATGTTTTAAAGTTAATGACGTTAATTGACAAGTTGTGTTTGTAGTCTAACGGACAAAGCCAATTGCCTGACAAGCAAGAGAACTGGGTTTGAGTCCCAGCTTACACAAAAAAAAAAAAAAAAAGGTTCAAGCAGCATGTTGGTTATTTCTTGTTTATGGTTTCATTCACTTGTTCTTAATTAAATATCTTGTCCAAGTTTACATAAACACCATATGACTCTTGGACTGATTAGTGAATGAATGGGTAGATATTGAAGACAAACACCATGTTTAAATTCTACTTGGTTCTTTATTATTCTTCTTGTTCTTAATGGGTTCGGAATTTGTGTCTAGACTAAACACCATAGCTAAATGCTTTTTCTGAATACTTGATTAAAACCACACACCATATGGATAATCATATTTGAGAAAGAACGAACTCCATAAGCTAGTTTGATTTACTTTGTTGCTTGTTACTTTGAAGCATGGAAGTGTTGATTTTTCCTTTTCCTTTTTTAGTTTTTATTTATTTGTTTCCTAATCCTTTTAATTCCGTTTCAAGTTTTTGTTTGTACTTGTTCTAGCAATTTAAATAGCTCAATAAAAATGGAGAGAGATGGCAACCTCAATCATAAGAATGGAAAGTGTGGAGCAGTGGGAGAAGTCGCGACCTCCAAATGCATCACGCTCAACCTAATCGCTTCAAGGGGGAGCATTTCGATCATTTCTCTTTACTTGTTATTATTTTAAATTTCTTTTTCTTTTTTATAAAAAATTAAAAAAAATTAAAAAAACATAAAAAAAAGTTTTTTCATATGAGCTGACTTATGGTAACTCCAGTGAGCGTTTCCATCAATCCAGTGTCTAGGAGTTCTTTAGGCGACACCTTCGGTGTCTAAGAAGTTTGGGTTTTAAGCGGGACCATTGTGACCCCTCCAACCTTCCCGGATCCCCTGGCTGTGTTTTCTGAGGCCCTTAACTGGTCATCCTTGAGTTACTCGTATATTTGTGTGTTTTAAGAAATTAAAAAAAAAATCATTTTGCAATTTGGAACTGCTTTGTTTTATTTTATGTTAAGTTAGTTTTTTTTTCTATTTTTTGTTAGTTTTGTAATTATTTTATTTTATTTTATTTTTGTATTTTGTTATTTTTATTTGCTTTAATACCTTCATTTGTTATTATAACATTGCTTGTACCTACATTTTAAACATTGAGGACAATGTTCATTTCTAGGTTTGGGGGTATTGGAGTTTAGCAAGTAAATTTGGTTTGTCTTAAAAAAAAAATTTAATTAAATAAATAAATTTTATTGCTTGTTTTTCTTTTATTTTGAGTATTGTTTTCTTTTGTTTTTTAGTCACTTTCCGAACACATATGATGAGATTGTGATAAATGTTGCCTGACTTAAATGAAAATTGAATTTTATTTATTTATTATTTATTATTTTTCTTTTTTTTTTTGTAACTTTTTATTGTAAAAAAAAAACTTAATAAATAAATAAATAAATAAATAAATTTGGCATTGTTCTAGCATGATATATTTGAAACCTTCTTTACACTTGCCATTTGTTTCATAATTTTCCAATTAAAGGATTTGCATGATCTAAAGAATTGTATGAAGCATAAATTAGACTTATATAACCAACCATATAAAGTGAGCTTTTGAGCCTTGTACTTCATTTCTTGAGTGTTATATACACATACTCTTAATTTCTTGTCATCTAAGTTGTTGTTTGATCTCATTATTCATTGATTTGGTTGAACACTTAAAAGTCATTCATTCTTATGCAATTTGATTCCATGACATTTAAGAAATGATATTAAGGCCCTCTTTGGATCGTTTGTGCCTTTCAAGCTAACCTTATGCATGCTTAAGCATGATTTTCCATTGTTAACCATTTTGAGCCTACATATAAACTTTTTCTTTCATTTAACCAATTATATTTCCTCGCATTAGCCTGAAAAACAAATATTTACCTTTCTAAGGAACTCATGAGCTTTAATTGGGATGTGTTTTTCATACTAGGTTTGGGAAGAGGTGTTAAATTTCAAAAATATATATATTCACACAATTGGTGAAAGAAAAGAGTAAAGTTGTGATTAAGTGGTGGTTGATTAAAAATTCATTTTTGGGCCTTCAAAATAAATTGGTGATTGTTCAATAAAGGAGTATGAATCATTGTAAATGAAGGTATAAGGAGTCTTGATCATGTAAAAATAAATTCTCATTGTGATGATTCGAAGTCTTGTAATATTTTGAGTTCCTTGGACTTTGTTTTATCCGTACCCTTCATTTCTTACTCACCTTACACCCTTGGCCCCATTACAACCTATGTTAAAGACCTAAATTGATCTTAAATGTCATGTGGTTGAATTGCATATATTTTTCTACTTTTAAGTGTTTGGCATCCTTCTTGAGATCATATTAATGAAAGTTCTTCATCTTTCTATTTCGAGTTAAGTCTTTATGGTTTAACTCTAATCTCATGTTTATAACTGAGTGTTGCATTATAACCCTCTTCCGAGTGATTCATTTGTGAGAGGACAACTTTGGTGAGATTTGAAGTTGAACTTGTGCTTTGTATGATTTTTGAAATTGTGTGAAAACTAAGATTGGGAAATTTGTTGCATTTGGCTATCACACTACCACACTTTGAGCATGTTGTGTTTTGAACTTTGCCACCTTGTGAATAATGTCTAAAATATAGCTTTTATTGTTAAAACGTTTAAGTCATGTGCATGAGTCATTTCTCTTAGAAAACGTTCGGGAAGATTGTTTTGTTTTTTTTATATGTTTATATTTTTTGTTTTTGTGTTTGTTTGTTTATTATTATTATTATTATTATTATTTTCGTTTTGCTTAAGGACTAACAAATCTAATAAGTTTTCTAACCATTTTGTTTTGTAGAGTTAGAAAAACGTTTGTGGGTATTAATATCTGTTAAACCCTCAGGAGACACAACTCCTCCTACTAGGGATGCCTAGAGGTTTAAAGGCTTGTTGCATACGCTAAATGCAATCGAGTTACCTACGAAAGTGGTCTAATTAACTTCTTGTTTGTTTTTATCTTTGTTTTCCTTTTGTTTTGCTCGAGGACTAGCAAAATCTAGGTTTGGGGGTATTTGATCGGTGCATATTTACATATCATTTTGTACCCTTCTAACTTATGATTTAGTTATGTTTTTGAGTTAAACTTGTGCTTTTAATAAGTTTTGTGTTTGTTTCAGTGTAATAAGCTTGAGACTCACTAATTGCATTTTGGAGACAAATTGGCTCAAAACGGTGTCTGCAGATCAGTCAACTTCACGGATTGGACTGTACTTAGTCAAGAAGAACCAGATAATGAGCCATACATCATTGGAAAGATACAGAAGTCTATTTTCTGTAGAATTTTACGGTTCATGATTCCGAGTCTTCTAGAGAAAGTTATACATATTTTGGCAACTTAAGGTCAAATTCGGCAGCATCTGCGTTACTGGGCCAAAAATCACATTTGAAGGCCTTCCGGATTTTTCCTTGAGTTGGGCTACATATTATTGGAAAGATAAGACAAAGACCTTCAAGATCCATATTTTTCCAGAATTTTATGGATGGTGAAACAAGCCCAAAACGAGCCCAAAAGAAGACTGCAATGCATTGTCATGCATGGCATATGCATGAGGTGTTATTGATTGTGGGGAAGTTAGGTGAAGCATATTCAATTCCTATAATTGAGTGGAATTTTGCAGCAACCAAATGAATTGAAAGATGTTGAAGTGGATGATGCAACACTAAGCCTAAAGACAAGAGGAATTGTTTTCAAATGCAATTGTGTGTTAGGTTAGGTTGGTGAATTAAGTGTTGTGTGTTAGGTGAAGTTAGTGTGGTTAGTGAATTCAATTGTATATTCAGATTTTCATTTCCCCTAAGCCTATAAATAGGGAAGTTCTCTAAGCTTGTAAAAACACCCCCAAGGGGGGGAGCTCTCAAACACTTCTCTAGAGCTCCCTTCCCTTCTCTCCCTCAAATTCTCTTAGTTTCCCTTTGTAGTTCTCAATTGTTGTAATAAGATCATTCTACTAAATTTTCTTTGTACTAAATCTCAAACACTTTTCTTTTCTCTTCTTCTAAATTCTTCAAACACTCTCTTCTCCAAACACTTCCCAAACACTTCTCCCATTTCCTTCATCAAATTCTCTAAAGCTGTCAAACACATGTTCTTCCAAAATCCACAAAGTTCTCAACATCTCTCTACTTTCTTCTCTAAAAGTCTCCATGTCTCAAACACTTCACAAACACCTTTCTCTTCCTTCCCTAAATTCTCAAATTCTCCAAGTTCACAAACATCCTCCAAGTTCTCAACCGCTCTCTTCCAAATTCTCAAAGTTCTCAAACACACTCCCTTCCAAAATCCTCAAGCTTCCCCAAAACCATCCTTTCTTTTCCAAATTCCCCATGCTCTCAAACACCTCTCTCTTTCTCTCCAAAAACTCTCAATGTTCTCAAATGTTGTATAAAACCTTTTTGCTTCTTTTGTTTTCATTTCTATTTTGTGTAGGAAAATTGAACAGGATCATTCAATCACCAATCCCTGTGGAATCGACCTCGCACTTACATACGCTATACTACCGAACGGCTCGTGCACTTGCGAGTATCACAAGTTGAGGATGCAGCTGAATCCATTTTGGTGCAGCTGAATCTACGCAACATGATGCTTACTTGATTATGATGCTTTCACACACTTTCACCATAGTTATTGCTAGCACAGGGGATTCCTAGATTAACGGGTCCTTCTGAGTGCCTAGGTTGTCACTAGTAATTCTCTAGGCTTGCAGGTACATATTGATATGCTCTGTGTATGTTCTTGGTTGTGATTATTCATGTCTCGCAGTTGACTAGTCATAAGAGTATTGGTCAAGGTCTAAAGTGTGTATAGTTTGTCATGTTTTTGTTTGAGTGTTATTTAATTTACCCCTCGTGACCTAAGTGCCAATTTCACATTGTTGTATAACCACCTAGCTTGATACGTGGGAGCGGTGTTGAGCTCAAACCCTAGTTCACGTTGCATGTTAGAGTGTGACCCAGAGTCATCCAGATTCAAAAGGTTTTTTATTTCCTTCCATGCTTGCATAGAAGGATTTAGATTTTGCCGGCCATTGTTATTCCTTGATGGGACATTTATCAAGAACAAATATAAGGGGCACTTGCTTGCTGCTCCTGGGAAAAATGGCAACCAAGGTAATGAAACAAGTTGCTTTGACCAAAAAATTTAAGTTCAATTTTACGCCACCTCTGTAGATAAACTATGATAATTTTTTGGGTATTGGTGTTTTATATTTTTGGGGTTTGTTACTAAGCATTCTATTTACAATGTGAAGCACCCATCCAGTTCAGTTTTGGTTCTTTTTTGTTGTTGCTATTTACGTATCATGAAAGACTAATTTCAGTTTGTGACCTATTTGCCAGGTACAAAAAATTGTTATGATCTAATATTGTTATGATAAAAACAGTTATGTATCCTTTAGCGTTTGCAAGTCGTTAAAATCTGAAAATGAAGAAAATTTGACCTGGTTCCTCTAAAATCTTGCAGAAATTGTCAACCCCCAAGGAAGGACTGTTACATTCATATCTGATCATAACAAAGGGTTGCTTGAAGCACTACCATCCGTGTTCCCACATTCACCACATGCATTTTGCTTCCACCATTTGAAACACAATGCCCTTGCCATGACTTTACATCTTCAAGTGGACATCATTGTTGATCCCTCCCATGACTTTATTAATAATAAATATAGTCGGGGTTGTCGTTGGTATCTAGACGCCATCAATAACGGCTATGATTCATGGGGTCCATTGTTTGGTCGGCTATTTTTCGCCAATATGCATCTCTAGCCCTTCCTCAAGGGATTACTGGGTAAACAAGATAGGATTCCCACCATTATTTTGGTTTGGTCCATTCTGCTGACCTCAATATTAACTCTTATGTGGGTTCGAGTCAATCCATTTATGTCAAAAGGTGGCCCTGTGTTGGAAGTTTGCGGATTAAATTGTGATTAGATACATGAATAAAGTCTTAGGGGTAGTTTTCAGTTCCAGTTAATTATCTTTCTGGAGTTGCAGAAGTATTTGTTCCTCCGATTACAGACATTTAATACTGTTTTCCACATTACCAAGAGGAAATTTTGAGGGATGAAGTCTATAGTTTAGGCGGGTGTGTAGATAAAGAGGGCCGGGGGACGACACATTGTTATTTGTTCTACTAATTCTTTTATTACATTCCTGTGGGTTTGAGGGTTTTTCCTTTTTCTTTTTTCGGGTCCTCACTCGTTTTTGCTTGTATTCTAATTCCTAAGAGAGCACTGCATTATTATTTGTTATTATTCCCTTGCAAACTTTGGGGGTTTCATAGAAGTGTCTTAAAACGAATTTGTTGTTCACTTTAGTTCTTGTTTTGAGGTGGAGTTATTAACGTGATGCAAGTTGTTTACTTTTCTCCTGCCTAAATTTTGTCATGCCATCTTCTCAATCTGTGGGTGTAGGCCCTAAATTTTATTGGTTGAAAATCCATGAAAACCTGTTTAAACATCACTGCCACAAACAAGGCAGCTACAGCGAATTTTAGTTTCGTGATAAAGTGCCAAGAGAATCAGACGTGATCGCCAGTTCTCCAGATTAATCCCTTCCACATGACTTTAGCCAAGCAATAGTGGACCAAGTATATGTTGGAAATTTGGCTCACCTAAGGATACAAAGTCCTCTTTTGTGTGCTATGGATTTCTACCTAAATTCCATGACATGGTTGACTCATTTCTAGAAGAATTTTGGAGTTGCCCATGTGAGTAAATATTGCCCATGTGAGTTGCCCATGTGAGTAAATATTGGCTTGCCATCTTTGTCAAAAATAGGTGACTTGTTTGGTGGCACAAAATGGTGGAATGTTTGGTAGCTATCCATGGTTAAGTTTGGTAGCCAACATTTGAATAGTGTGAGGTTGCATTCACACTCTTGCATATTTGGCTATATAAAGGGGTTTACCATGCAAGAAGAAAATCATGGCTTAAGAGTTCTCTAGTGTATCAAAGTGTTGAGCAAGGGGTGAGAGAGAAAAGAGAGCTTGGGGAGAGAATAGAGTTCTAAGGGGGTTTCTTTGTAAACCAAAGTTGTAACTTATTCTTTCATTAGTGAATTTCTCAAGGGGATCACCAAGAGGATGTAGGCAATTGCTGAACCTCTATAAATTCTTGTGTCATTTTGTGCTTGGTTAGTTTCTCAAGTGTAGTGTGTGTGATTTATCCATAATTGTGTTTGTCACAAAGTCCATCAACAACAAGATCATTAGGGGAGGGTGAGTTGAGTTTGTTCTCAATTCACAACAAGTGGTAGAGCAGCAAGTTGCTAGTGTGTTGAAGATGGCAGGTGACAAGGAAGCTGAAGGTGAAAGTAGCTCTATGCTGGAGAGGCTGCCACAATCTGCTCAGCATGAAGGTGGGGTTAAAGCCCTTCACGGGAAGGAGAACTTCACGCTTTGGCAAAGGAGGATGAAGTCAGCCTTTACACAGGCAAAATCTCTGCATTGTTTTGGGAGGCAAGGAGAAGAAGCCAGCAACCATGACAGATGCGGAGTGGGGTGTGCTAGACGAGTTAGCTAGAGGAGCCATCGAGAACTACATCACAGATGAGGTGCTCATCAACGTAATGAAGGACACAGCGCAGCAAACAAGGGAGAAGCTCGAAGAGATGTTTGCAGGGAAGTCGCTGTCCAACAAGCTTTTCCTCAAGGAAGAACTCCTAAATCTTCTGATGGAGGAGGAAGGTAATCTAATGGAGCACTTGAGCAGCTTCAATAGATGTGTTGCTGACTTGCAAAGAATGGAAGTGTTGTATAATACGGAGGATAAGGCACTCATGTTTCTTACATCCTTGCCTCCGTCTTATAAGCATTTTCGAACGACGCTTATGTTCGGGAAGAGTACCTTGAAGTTTGAGGATGTGGTGCAAGATGTGATGACGCATCACAGGATGTCTCAACGTTCGGAGGAGAGCTCTCAAGATGCTGGCTTGTTCGAGGGAGGTGTTCAAGCAAGCGTGGAGGCAAGAGAAGCAACGGGAGGAATGCTAAATCCAAGGACAATGAAGGGTGCTTCGAGTGTGGATCTACAGATCATTGGAGGCGAGATTGTCCAGTTTGGAAGGAGAAGCAGAACAAGATGAAGAAAGCCGAAAGTTCAGCAAATGTGTGTGATGATGACATTTGTGATGAGCTCTTGACGGTTACGGAGGAGAGTAACGGGGAAGTCATGGCAAGTTCTTCGGGTAAGAGTTCAAGTTCTTCTTCAAGTTGGATTCTAGATTCCGGGTGCTCATATCATGTGTGTGCAAATAAGTTGATGTTTGACACATATGAGGAAAAGAAGGCATGCAAGATTATGTTGGGAGATAAAACTACATGTGAGGTTTTGGGCATAGGGACTGTGAAGATCAAGTTGCAAAGTGGTGAAGTTTGGAGTCTTAGTGAGGTAAGGTTTGTACCTGCACTAAGAACAAATCTACTCTCTCTTGGCTTTTTGGATAGACAAGGGTGTTCTTACAAGGCCAAAGGAGGGAAGCTCATGGTCACACAAGGTTCTGTGGTGGTTATGAAAGGGGAGATTCAACCAAACAACACATACAAGATTTTGAGTGGTACATTTGCAGGTGATGCAAATAGTGGTACCAAGGAAGAGCAGGCAACAAGTCTTAAAGTCAAAGAGCCAGTTCGACATAACGCAGCTGCAGGTTTGCTCAAAAGAAGCTGGGCAAGGAAGGTTAGTCAATGTTGTGTGACTAACGGTTCATCATCAAAGGTGCTTGATTACAAAGGTGAAGTCAAGACAAGGGATGATGGGGAGAATATTGTTGTTGAAAAACTTCTTGCCAAGGTGGTCATGGAAGAGACTCCATTTGAGGTGGAGCTTGACACAAGGGCTGAAGAAGGAGGGCAACAACAACAAACTCACAAAGGGGTTCTACTTGAGGTGGAGCCATCATCAAGTGCAAGTTCCGAGCCCACGGAATCTATCAAACCGTCCCTAGGTTTTGGATGGATGGACCAAGAAGTTCCAGCCACGTTTCATAGTGTTATAGGGAGCATGAAGCGGGAAAGTTGGAGAGGTGCATTGATGAAAAGAAGTGTGTTCTTAAATCCAGGAGCAAGGTTGGCTATGTGGGGATTTAGTGAACAAAGGTTTGGTATGTGGTTCGCATATCAAGGCATGTCCAAGATTCAAGGTTCCAAGACGGCAAGGAGCAACGAATTTGGCATGGGGGATCTCTCTTCTGCACAGGAGGTCCAAGTTACTCAAGTTTAGACTTGGGTGGAGCACCTTCCACCAAAGGTACATTGAGGCAAGAGGTTAATTGCCATGGTGGAGCTTTTGGAAATTACTAGAACGATTTCTAAGAGGTTGAAGAGGTTCTAGAGGATAACAATGGTTCACGAGGTGATTAAGGTTCGCCAAGGTGGAGATTGTTGGAAATTTGGCTCACCTAAGGATACAAAGTACTCTTTTGTGTGCTATGGATTTCTACCTAAATTCCATGACATGGTTGACTCATTTCTAGAAGAATTTTGGAGTTTCCCATGTGAGTAAATATTGGCTTGCCATCTTTGTCAAAAATAGGTGACTTGTTTGGTGGCACAAAATGGTGGAATGTTTGGTAGCCATCCATGGTTAAGTTTGGTAGCCAACATTTGAATAATGTGAGGTTGCATTCACACTCTTGCATATTTGGCTATATAAAGGGGTTTACCATGCAAGAAGAAAATCATGGCTTAAGAGTTCTCTAGTGTATCAAAGTGTTGAGCAAGGGGTGAGAGAGAAAAGAGAGCTTGGGGAGAGAATAGAGTTCTAAGGGGGTTTCTTTGTAAACCAAAGTTGTAACTTATTCTTTCATTAGTGAATTTCTCAAGCGCATCACCAAGAGGATGTAGGCAATTGCTGAACCTCTGTAAATTCTTGTGTCATTTTGTGCTTGGTTAGTTTCTCAAGTGTAGTGTGTTTGATTTATCCATAATTGTGTTTGTCACAAAGTCCATCAACAACAAGATCATTAGGGGAGGGTGAGTTGAGTTTGTTCTCAATTCACAACAGTATAGGTCCTTTTGGAATTTTGTTCTTTACTAGCAACTGCTCTTGACTGGGATGAGAGTTATTTCTAAAATGGGGCGCACAAGTGCTGTCCCGCTGACGGATTCTCCAACTAGCCTTGGCAAGCATGCATTGCCTAGTTTCTCTCAGAGTTTTTTTAAGGGTTAACTACATAAAATCCTCAAATTTTCAGGTCATTTCAAATTGGTACCTAATCTTATAAGACCCTAAAACATATAGGCAGCGACCCTACACCTAAACCCATAAATTATCATTATCGGTAAATATTAGATAGAAGCGACAAAAATTGAGAGAAAAACAAGTAAATTTTTAATGAAACTTTAGAAGATGTTCATTTAGTCAATCATCTATTATGTTGAGAAACAAGCATTCAAGGAAATTTACCGCATAGCACTAAGATCCCACCCAAACCCCACCACCACCACCTTACCACTAGTAGCCCAGCACCAGCATCACACATGAGGTTACTAGTACCACCACCATCATTAACACATTTACCAACCACAGTGGTGGACCCAGACTTTCGTTCATCTGGGGGCTTAAAAAAATTCAACCAATATATAATCAGACAAAAAATATTTCAAACTTTGAATATTAATAGCATTGTCTAATAAGGAAATTTACAATTGTCCTCGACGACTTTTCATATTTTGAAAACGTTGCATAATAAGCTCATTATCAATATTATTAAATATGTCTTTTTCAAGATATACTACCAAGCAATCATTCATCCATTGGTCTCCCATTCGATTACACATTCTGTTCATAGCAGAGAATGCCCTTTCTACTAAAGTTGTTGCAACTGGAAGTGTTAACGCCAATTTTATGAGTAGATAAACTAGTGGATATGCCTTGTCCTTTTTTGTCTCAACTAGTTTTTTTGCAAGAGCAGCAATACCTTGTAATTCTGAAAAGTTGGTGTTGGAATGCATTGTTGTAAAATTGGCTCAAAATTAATGCACAAGTGAAGGAGGAGGCGATCGGTCGCAAGGGAAAGCGACCGGTCGTTTTTGCAGAGAGATGAAGTCTGGAGAATTCGCAGGAAGCGACCGGTCGCAAGGTATCTGTGACCAGTTGCAAGGTGTCCAAAATGTATCTCCGACCGGTCGCAAGGTATCCGCGACCGGTCGCTCTCAGCGTTGTTTTGTTTTTTCTATGAGTTTTCAGGATTCTCTTCACATGTGTTGGTTCCCTACCTAATCTCTCGAGCCTCCAAGTTGTTTTATGGGTTCTAGGAAGTTTGGCAACGTGCCTTAGAAGCTGGAACACCATTGAATGTTATTTTGTTGACTTGTACCAAAAGATTTCTAGGTGGGAGACAAGGGGACAAAAGGTGCATGCTTTATGGCTTGTTTTCTGGTTTGCCTAACCTTGTGTTTAGGTGGGTAGCTGAAAGCAAGAACGTGAAGGAGTAATTGTAGCCCTCTACTAAGTCCAAAGGTCTTCCTACAAAAGAAAGTGAAGATGCAAGACAACATAGTGTGTGGTTAATCTCAAAGTTGTCAAGTAGCTGGGAGCTATTGTGTTCAAAGGGAGGTTATCTCACCAAGGGAGGAAGAGAGAGAGGGCAAATCAGTTCTTGAGGAGCTGAGTTGTAGTCTTGTTAGTCTAGACACAAAGGGGGAAACACCAAGGGTTGTGAGAGTGTTCACAAGTGCATCAAAGTGTTGAGCAAGGGGTGTGAGAGAAAAGAGAGCTTGGGAGAGAATAGAGTTCTAAGGGGGTTTCTTTGTAAACCAAAGTTGTAACTTATTCTTTCATGAAGTGAATTTCTCAAGGGGATCACCAAGAGGCTGTAGGCATTTGCTAAACCTCTATAAATGCTTGTGTCACTTTGTGCTTGGTTGTTGTCTCAAGTGTTTGTGTGTGTGATTCATCCATTCATTGTGTGTGTCACAAAGTCCATCAACAACAAGATCATTAGGGGAGGGTGAGTTGAGTTTGTTCTCAATTCACAACATGCATATCATCAATATAAGTTTGAAGTTGATCTTTAAGTACCTCAAGTTCTTGTGTAGAAAAATCATTCGGGTAAAGTTGAGTAAGCCGAATGAACTTTTGCTTATCAAAAGAAGAAAATGAATCATTTGGACTCAAGCATGCCAAGCAAAGTAACAACTCAGTGTTGGCCTCATTGAAACGACTATTCAGCTCTTGGAGTTGCAAAGCTATCACTTCATAGAAAAAATAACACGATAATAATGCATATTTGTGATTTTTGGACCGTTGCGTCGTGACCTCCCTCGAGCTAGAAACATATCACCCATATTAGGAACATCAATACTTTGATCCCTGTGAAAAACAGAAACTTCCTCCAACAAAGAATTCCCATCCATTCTCCCTCATCTTCTGGAATTGTTGCTTACATAATTCAACTAAATCCATGGCATTCACAATATCTTGCATCATCCCTCTGTAAGGCTTGTGACAATGCATTTGTGATTCCAAGTATATTCCTCATCAAATGCAAACTACAAAATCAAATGATTGCACTAATCCTAGCAGTATTAATGCCTCATGTTTTTTTTATCAACAGTCAATCTATCATTTGCAATTTCATCAAGCACATCAATTGTAGATGAGAACATGGTAATAAAGTTTATCAACACACCATAATATGAGCCCCAACGTGTATCACATGAACGCTTAATCTATGTTGCTTGATTTAAACATTTCCCACTAGAAAGCTCCCCATTAGTTAGTGCTTCAACTACTTTGAGAGCTTGCTTATCCTGAAGAATGTCACGACGCTTCGATGATGGTCCAACAATATTTACCACTAAAAACTAAGGTGAAGAAAGCACTTATGAGGCTGTGTTTTTTTGCCAAACCCACAATAGCCAACTGAAGTTGATGTGCAAAACAGTGAACATAGTAAGCAGACTCATTCTCCTTCATAATAAGTGTCTTCAGACCATTGAACTCTCCACTCATATTACTGGCCCCATCATAACCTTGACCTCGTAAGCTGCACATACTCAATTCTAGAAAATAATGCATCAATACTTGCTTTAAGTGACTCAGCTGTGGTACTTGTAACATGTTCTATACCTATGAACCGTTCAATCACACATTATTTCTTGTCTACATAACGAAACATAACAACCATATGCTCTTTTACTGATACATTACGAGATTCATCAACTAAAATAGAAAAGAATGCATTATCCATATCTCTAATAATAGCATTAGTTGTTTCAACTGCTGTAGCATTTACAATGTCTTTCTGAATCTTAGGTGAAGTTACTTTGAGGTTTTTAGGAGCATTTTTCAAAGCAACAGCTCTAACTTCCTCATTGTGATCAACAAGAAATTGCAAAAGCTCAAGAAAATTACCTTGGTTGCTTGAATCCTCATACTCATTGTGGCCACGAAAGGCAAGACCTTATCGTAGAAGAAATCTAATACAATCAACAAATGCATTCAATCTAATTCTGTAGTCAATTCGAGATTGATGTGAGTACTTGTGGAAAACATTTTCAATATGTTGTTTTTCATTCATTAAGGCTTGACATTTTTTTAGAGCTTGATTATGGGAACTGTTTGGACCTCCAACATGAACTTGAAATCTTTCCTTTTTCTTCCAATTTGCAAACCCTGTACCAACAAATGAGTCACCTCCAGCTTTCTCTCCCAAATTTGTTTTAAAAAGATACATAAGCAAAATGCAGCATCTTCTTTGATGCTATATTCCAACCAATCTGGGAATTCATCAAACCATGCCGGGTTGAATCGTCTTGATTCTTTTCCAAATTTCTTTTGAGGGAAATCATGATTTCTAGGCTGACGAGGGCCTTTTTGTAAGTAAGCTCTTCTAATTTCATCTCAAATGTTCGAATTGTAATCTAAAATCCGAGTTAGTAAACTAGGATCAGAATGAAGATCTAACATATTGATTTTTATGTGACTTTGCTTTGAACTATCATCACTTCACCCAATAGGTCCTGACAACTCCAACTTGGATTTCCTTTTAAAATAATTTTCCATAACTGTCATAAATAGTTTATATTATTTTTCATCAAGATATATGTATATATAATAAAATCAATCATCTGTACAAATTGAATGCATATAAATAAGAATATAATGAAATTAGTTTGTTAAAAACAACTAAATACTAACCTATAAAATCAATTGAAGTAACAAGTTTAATTTGGTGGGCTGCAGACTTTTGTCAAATAATGAGTTTGGCGGCTGAGTTCTCTACAAAATTATAGAATGAGTGAACTTGGTGGGATCTCTATTCTTCTTTTTTAACATAGGGTTTAGGGTTTTTCTTTTTTAATATAAGCTTTGGGCTAAAAGTGTATGTATTGAATGGGCTATGTGGGGGCTTTGCTTGAGAAAAACCTAAAAATAATTAAAACTAATGAATTTAAATGGGATTATACGGCTAAAGAGTTTTTGGTAAGTGTGGGCAGCTGCCCACAGTTGGCTTTGATTGGGTCCGCCAGTGATGGTGAGGGGCTAGGGGCTAGGGGCTAGGAGCTAAAACTCAAAATTTTTTATGTTAGTTTATTATTATTTTATTTGAGATAAAAAAAATCAAAGCATAAGAAAAGCAACACAAAAATTTATTTTAGGAAACAAATTTAAGCCAAATTTGGAACAACATTTTTTAGCAAAATGAAAAACAACAAACACTTTTTTTTTCATTTTAATTAAATTTTGTAGAAATATAAAAAGAATAATTAAGTAAAAAGGTTTGGAGTATATAAAAAAGAGAGAGAAAAAAAAGTACAAACAAGGCTCAACTAGCTGTTGAAGTGTGAAAGAAAGAAAAAAAAAAAGAACAACCCAACAAGTTGCCGTTAAAAAAGTAGCTTTTGGAGAGCCATGTGGCAAAGCCTCATATAGGCCATTGCATTTAGAAAAGCTGCATCCCTTTTTTTTTCAAAAGCTGAATGTGGGGGCCCACTCTTGCCCAGACTGACATTTGGGCTAAACTAGCCCTTTATCTTGCCTTAGGCCAAACACATGCATTAGAAATAAATATGTCACTGCAATGTCACTATTTTTGTTGTGTTCTTGCCAAATAAATATGAACAAGTTGTATATTGCGGTAAACAAATCTTAAGATTGAGATTAAACTGATGCATAATTGGTATTGCATATGTGGAATTTAAATCAAATTGTAAATTTTATTCCCTTTTTTTTTTTTTGGAATTTTTAGTGCAGTCTATTCCTTTCACAGTGCAATAACAATGGAGGTTGCGGATGGGTTGATGGAGGAAGGGTGTGCTGGAGACGAAGAGCAGAGAAAGCGTGAGGATACAGGGATGCTAGGTTTTATTTATTTATTTTCTATTTCACTTTTAGTTTTGTTTTTAATGATTATTGAAAAGAGAAATTAATAAATAAAAGTAGAATTCACGTGGCAATATTCATTAATTGACATGGCATGACCACATCAGCTGCCACATAAGGTGTTTAGCTAATGTGGTCATTCTTGTGTGTCTAAATGGCACTATTGTATCCATAATACCGGTGTCAATAATAGGTACCCACTTTCTTGACACTTTTTGTCTGTCAAAAAAACGTTACCTGACAAATAAAAACCCACATCACAATCCCTCCGGCAAGCCCCTGGTAAACCACATGAGTTGGGTTCATGTGAGTTTGATAAGTGATTGGCATAGGAAAAATGTATTATCGGTTTGACATGGCATGTATACTATTTCCATATTTATTTAATGAATTAATTCCCAAAATACAGCTTGGATTAACACATGACCAACCTTATATGTTATATTGGGCTTTAAATGTCTTTAGGCTTCTCGTGACTTTTTGGGCCTCAACATTAGCCCCCTTGATTATTGGGGCCATGAAGTGGCAGCGAGATGAGCCAAATAATCAATTTCAACCCAAAAAATAATTGGCAGTGGCATGGCATGGAGGATTCTTCAATATGCATGAAATATTCATGCTTGCTTGCTTGGCCGTAGTTGTTTTGTTATTTTTACAGATTCATTTCAATTTTTTTAGTTTTACAATTATGTATATACTAACCATGTTTATTATTTGTTGAAAAAAGAGGCCAATAACTTTATTTGAACCTAAACCCAAACCAAACCATCATACCGTCTAGACTCTAGTTTTTCTCTCGTTTATCGTTTTCTCTCGTTTCAGATTTAGGTCGAGCGCTTTGCTCGCTGAGTCATTCTAAGTGAAGGCCTTATAAGGCCCTATATCTTAACCGTTAGATCAAACTAACCAATTTGATCCAACGGTTAAGAGATAGGGTCTCATCTAAGGGCCTTAGGCCCCCACTATAGAATTCTACTTGCTCGCTTTTCTTTTGTATTTGGGTTGATTCATGAGGAAGACAAGTCCTAGACTGGGTTTAGGGCTAAGCCCATTTCTTTGATAGTTCGAGGTAGGGGTAGGCATCTCATCCGAATTATTCGCGTACTAACTAACTCCTCTACCGACGGTTTAGTTAGGTTTGGTTAAATAATTATTTTTTATTTTTAATCATTCCAATATGATTCGTCCTGAAACATTTGGTTAAAAGAATGGGTAACAATATCCCTAAACCGACGGAAACCCATATCGATATTTATAATTATTTTATTATTTAAATACTAATATATGTATCTATTTATTAGTGCCTCCACATTCATTGCTTCCACCCATTTTGGGGTCTTGCAAAGCTTCTTCCAATCTATTAAGAATTTTAGTTCTTTCCATCTAACTGACAAATGTTTTAGCTTGAGGAGACAATCTGTATGTGGAGACATAATCAACAATGGCATATTTCACCTTGCCTTCTAGTGAGAATCTGTCTGGTGGTATTCCCATGTTTGCTCTTGCAGGTAATTTTTTCATAATTTCAACAATATTTTGAGAAGCACTGGGATCTGAAGGACTTACCTTAGGGATGTTCAATGGACCATGAGTAGGTATGTTCGAGAGAAGGGGTCACTGCTGTCTAGTCCGGGATCGCTGATGTCCAGTTCGACTAGGCTATTCGGCTCTGCTCGACTTTTCGGCTTGGCTTGATTGTTCGGCTTAACCCAAAAGGAGATGTGCTTTTATTCAAATTAGGTGAATAAAAAGTTCGCTGACTTTTTTGCAAAAATACAAGTCTCACACTGAAAATCAGAAATTTTTACTCCACTAAATAGAGATGGAATCAAAGACTGCAAATAACTAAAGGAAACGTGACCCAACCGCCAATGCCACAACCAAATCTTCTTATACTTCTCACTTACAATGCACCAACATGTATCAGTAGCACTCAAATCGATAATCCAACATGTATCTCATTAGTCAGAAAGCACCAAAGCTTTTCCCTGTTTACCTTCACAGTCGCAGGTTCTAGAATGGATAATTGAGAGAGAATAGTAAGAGAATAGTGAGACACCCGAGATAGCCCCGGCAACCGGGTTGACAAAAGACTGGTTGGCAGTGGTGACAGCAGCTACACCTCTCTCCCCATTTTTTTTCTTTATGTGCGCCACCTTTCATTGCTTCTAGCGGTCAAGGAACCACTCTCAAAACCCATTATTGTGAAAGCACGTGCCTCTGTATGATAGTTCCCATTACAATAAGTGCAATGCATGTTTTCTTTTTACTCAAAGGTTAGACAGGGAAAAGAAAAACTAGCAGCAATGGCTTTGCAAACCATTACAACAAAGGATTCAGTTTTTCCATCCCTCTTGAGCATAGTCTCGTGACGTTGGACCTCTTTACGAACAAAAGCAAATGACTCCAATTTTGGCAATGGACTCAACCTCAACAAATCTCCTCTAGTTTTATCAAACTCATCATCTAGACCTGCAAGAAAATCATAAATACAGTCTTTCTCTATCTCAGCCAGTCGAATCTTCACATCACCAAGGCACTTCATGTTGATTGGATGACGATGGTCTAGTTCCAACCAAACTCTTTTGAGCTCAGCAAAGTAGGATGCAATATCGCGACCTTCTTGAGTAATATGGGTTGCTTTACACTGTAATTCATAAATGTGTGACTCATCAGACGCATCATAATACATATAGGATGTACTCTCCTCGACATCTTTAGTTGTTAGTAGATCTAAGAATAATTCTACCAAATCAGGTTCCATGGTTTTTATCAACCAACCTTTAACAATGGACTCCTCAACACACCACGAATCAAAGTCCAAAGCGTCTTACTCCACTTGAGCCAGCTTCCCTCAGATAACCTCTTTTCCCTTGGCCTGACATATGAAGCAACATCATATTTGACCAAGTTCTATAGTTCTTTCCATTCAACCGTATGGTGAATGGGGCAACGGAAGTATCATTGCGAACTGTAACAATTGGTTGTGCCATGTCAAGATTTTTGCTGGTTTCAGAAGCACTAGAAGCACTGGATTTTGTGGCTGCGGTGGGGTTGTTTGGGGTATCTTCGAAAGCCATGGAGGAGAGAGAACAAGTTTGGATGGATTGGTGTTGTATGAGTCTTTTGTAGCACTAGGTGTAACATCCCGTCCCGAAATTTAATTTAATTTTTAAAATTCTAAAGCGAAAGGAAGACTTTAACCTTAGGATTCTTTGGTGGTTTAGGGTTGACTTTTAGCTTGGGGCTAGTTTTGAAAATTTTCTTGGTTCCTTAGCATAGTGCTCGAGCTCACAAGTTTGTAGACACGTGGTGGGCCCAAATTGGAGTTGAAACGAAGAAGTTATGATTTATCAAAGTGCAGTGGCGCAACCATAAATTTTACGAAGTCCCAATTTAAGTACCAAATACGGTTCATTTTTTTCCAGAACTTCTCTCTCCTCACGCGCGACTCCTCTCTGGCACTTGTTAGACCCACTTTTTGCTAGTTTCGAAGTCCTTCCAAGGGCATTTTCAAACTTCCATTTTTTAAATTGATTAAAATATTAAAAATCAAAAAAATCAAAAATCAAAAAATCAAAAAATCAAAAAATTTCTCTCTCTCTCTCTCTCTCTCTCTCTCTCTCTAGATCGGAGCACCTCGACCTCCCTCAGAACCTCCTCACTGGAGCGTTCCCAGCACCCTCCTGAACTCTCCAACCTCAAGTACCTCGACCTCACCGGCAACATAGTAGCTTTCCCAAAACGAAACCTTAAATTAAAAACCCTCGTTGAAACCTAGACATTCAGCTTTTGTCTGTCCTTCGAAAGTCCCTTCCTTCCTTCACACCATGTCTCTGACACCCGTATCTTTGCTCACTCTCTCTCTCCTCCTTCGTCTTCCTCTCACAGCCACCTCATCCCTCCACAACCTCCTCCAAAGCCAAGGCCTTCCAGCTGGGCTCTTCCCTGACAATGTAAAGTCTTACAATGTTGACCCAATGGGTCGCCTGGAGGTTCATCTAGACTGTTCATGCATGACCAAGTTTGAGACCAGGGTATACTTTGAGAACATAGTCAGAGCTAATCTCAGTTATGGTGGTCTAAGAGGCTTGGAGGGTCTGTGTTGAAATATAAGTGTATTTAGCTGAAAGACTCATTTAGATTCATTAATCTTGTTTAAGCTGTGTACTTAATTGTGAGCCATTGGATTATAGTCCAATGGGCGACTAAGGCATCAGTTTGTAGTGTGAGTGTTTGATGTTGCCATGTGTCTCTATCTCATAGGGTAGAACTTTGGAAGGCTAGATTGAGCTGATGTAAAAGAGGAATATTCTCTTCTAACGATTCTATTTGTTCTGCACAACTTGTGCGTGAATTGTAATGAGTTAACAGACCCATTTTTCATTTCATCTTCTCCAAGCTCTCTGTGCATTTTTCTGGTGTGTTCATTTTCTCTTAGCTATTGAGCTCCTGTTGTGTAGATACAGCTGCACCAAAATGGATTCAGTTGCATCCTCAACTTGTGATACTCGCAAGTGCACGAACCGTTGGTAGTTTAGCGTATGTAAGTGCGAGGTCGATTCCACAGGGATGGGTGATTGAATGATCCTGTTTAGTTTTCCTACACAAAACAAAAATGAAAACAAAATAAGCAAAAATATTTTGTACACATTTCAGAAGTTGAGAATTTTTGGAAGAGAGGAGAGATGTGTTTGAGAAATGGGGAATTTAGAAGAGAAAGGAAGGTGTTTAGGGAGCTTGAGGATGTTTGAGAACTTGGAGGATTTGAGAACTTGGGGAAGGTTAAAGAGAATGGAGAAGTGTTTGAGAACATTGAGAATTTTGGAAGAGCATGTGTTTGAGAGCTTTGAGAAGAGAGAAGAAAGTGTTTGGAGAATTTAGAAGAAGAGAATTTAGTAGAATGATCTTATTACAACAATTGAGAACTACAAGAGAAACTAAGAGAATTTGAGGGAGAGAAGGGAAGGGAGCTCTAGAGAAGTGTTTGAGAGCTCCCCCCTTGGGGTGTTTTTACAAGCTTAGAGAACTTCCCTATTTATAGGCGTAGGGGAAATGAAAATCTGAATATACAATTGAATTCACTAACCACACTAACTTCACCTAACACACAACACTTAATTCACCAACCTAACCTAACACACAATTGCATTTGAAAACAATTCCTCTTGTCTTTAGGCTTAGTGTTGCATCATCTACTTCAACATCTTTCAATTCATTTGGTTGCTGCAAAATTCCACTCAATTATAGGAATTGAATATGCTTCACCTAACTTCCCCACAATCAATAACACCTCATGCATATGTCATGCATGACAATGTATTGCAGTCTTCTTTTGGGCTCGTTTTGGGCTTGTTTATCCATCCATAAAATTCTGGAAAAATATGGATCTTGAAGCTCTTTGTCTTATCTTTCCAAGGATATGCAGCCCAACTCTTGAAGGTCCTTCAAATGTGATTTTTGGCCCAGGAACGCAGATGCTGCCGATTTTGACCTTAAGGTGCCAAAACATGTATAACTTTCTCTAGAAAACTCGGAATCATGAACCGTAAAATTCTACAGAAACTAGACTTCCGTATATTTCCAATGATATATGGCTCGTTATCTGGTTCTTCTTGAGAAAGTAAAGTCCAATCCGTGAAGTTGACTGATCTCAGACACCGTTTTGAGCTAACTTGTCTCCAAAATGCAATTACTGAGTCCTTAAGCTTAAAACACTGAAACAAACACAAAACTTATTAAAAGCACAAGTTTAACTCAAAAACATAACCAAATCATAAGTTAAAAGGGTACAAAATAATATGTAAATATGCATCGATCAGCTCCATAACCAATAATCCAAATTACTCAGATAATAGTCTGTGAATTCTAATATGGCCTCAGAGCCAGGTTCCTTCGTCTAAACTGGGCGTGGAATTTGTGAAGTACGATTGAGCTATTCTTGAGCTCGAATCAATTCTTGAGATTGCGATTTCTCTGTGTTCAAGTCTAATATGGCTGGATCTGGAGGTGGTGAGCTGAGAGCACCAATCTTCAATGGTGAGAACTATGAGTTCTGGAGCATACGGATGAAAACCATTTTCAAGTCTCATGGGCTTTGGGAATTGGTTGAGAAAGGGAATGAAATCCTCAGATTCGAAGGGAGCTGGCGAATCTGAAGAAAAAAGAAAGAAAAGGAAGACTCGAGTGGAGCTTGGAAGTCTCTCACTGGGCTATACATGAAGGATGCTAAAGCTCTGGGTCTGATCCAAGGAGCAGTGTCCGAAGAGATTTTTCCTCGAATCTCTCATGAGGAAACTTCTAGGGGTGCTTGGGATCTCTTGATGCAAGAATTCCATGGTGATAAACAGGTTAGAAGTGTGAAATTGCAAGGTCTGATAGAGGGTTTGAATATACTAGAATGAAAGATGATGAATCACTTTCTAGTTATCTTACCAAACTATTTGATTTAATAAACCAAATGAGAAGCTATGGAGAAGAGTTATCTAAATCAAGGATTGTTCAGAAAATGTTAATAAGTTTGCCATCAACTTATGACTCTATTTGTTCTGTTATTGAGAATTCAAGAGATCTAGATAAAATTGATGTTCAAGAGGTTGTGGCTTCACTGAAAAGTTTTGCACAACGATTGGAGAGACACCATGAGAACAAGACTGAAAAGGCTTTTGCTGGTCTGAGTGTTGATTCCAAATCTGCTAAGGTCACTGTAAATCAGGATAATAAGCATCATAAGAATTCGAAAGATAAAGGGAAAAGGTGGGATAACAAACCCACTGATGGAGCTAAAAATTCCTGCAAGCATTGTGGTAAATTGCACTTTGGAGAGCGTCGTTTCAAAGGCAAACCAAAATGCTATAATTGTGACAAGCTTGGTCACATTGCAAAGGATTGTTATAGTAAGAAGCCTGTGCAGCAAGTTAACTATGCTACTCAGGTAACCAATACACCAACAATGTTTTATGCTAGTAAAGTGAGTGCTAGTATGGAAGGAAGCGTTGATGTTTGGTATCTTGACAGTGGATGTAGCAACCACATGACAGGTAAAGAGGACTTACTTGTTGATATTGACAAGAATGTGACTGCAAAGGTGGCAATGGGGACTAGACAGGTGGTAGATGTGACTGGAAAAGGAAGCATTGTGGTTGAAACTAAAAAAGGTAGCATGTATATCAAGGAGGTTATGCTTGTGCCTGGTTTGAAGGAAAATCTGCTGAGTGTTGGACAAATGATGGAGCATGGCTATCACTTAGTGTTTGGCAATCAAAAGGCTGAAATCTATGATGATGGTTCATACTCAAATTTGGTAGCAAAAGTTCCAATGAGAGGAAATAGGAGCTTTCCACTTAAATTACAGGCTGAGATGCATATTGCTTACAAGGTAAATGTATGTCAGTCATCTATCATGTGGCATAGAAGGATGGGGCATTTAAATATGGATAGTTTACAATTACTGCAAAAGGAAGATATGGTGATTGGTTTACCAGATATTGCATCTAAGAAAGGAGTATGTGAAGGATGTGTTTTGGGCAAGCAATGCAGAGAAGCTTTTCCAAAAGAGACCACTACTAGAGCATCAACTCCTCTCGAATTGATACATAGTGATGTTTGTGGTCCAATGCAAACAACTACAAAGTCAGGAAATTGTTATTTTCTTACATTCATAGATGACTGCATAAGAATGTGCTGGGTCTATTTCTTAAGGTATAAGTCAGATGTTCTCCATGTCTTTAAGAAGTTCAAGGCCACAGTTGAACTGCAAAGTGGATATACGGTGAAGAAGCTAAGAAGTGATAGGGGAGGAGAGTATACCTCTAATGAATTCAATAGATTCTGTGATGAAATGGGAATGGAGAGGCAACTTACAGTGGCATATTCACCACAGCAAAATGGTGTGGCCGAGACGAAAAACAGGACTATAGTGGAGATGGCTAAGTGCATGATGTTTGAAAAGAGCATGCCACTTGAGTTTTGGGTTGAAGCTATAAATATAGCAGTGTACATTCTGAACAGATGCCCAACTAAAGCATTGGACAAGAAGACACCATTTGAGGCTTATACTGGAAGAAAGCCAGGAATCAAGCACTTAAGAATATTTGGTTCTTTGTGCTATGCACATGTTCCAAATCAACAGAGACAGAAGCTAGATTTGACAAGCAAAAGGTGTGTGTTTCTCGGATATGGTAGCTGTGAGAAAGGATACAGGCTGTATAACATTGCTACTGGAAGTGTGATCATTTCAAGAGATGTGGTATTCAATGAAGATGCAAGTTGGGATTGGAATGCACAAAAGGAATGCAGCATTGCAATTCCTCTAACTAATATGCTATTTGAGGAAGAGAAAGAAACTGATGATGCAGATCTGTCTCAAGCAGAGGTCTCAGAAGAAGAACAAATTGAGGTTGTCTCAGGTCCACAAGATGTAGATCATACCCCTCTGAAATATAAGAGTATTGCAGAAGTATATGAAAGGTGTAATCTATGCATTGTTGAGCCAGATACCTTTGAAGAAGCTATCAAGGATGCAGCATGGCAAAAGGCAATGGAAACTGAACTTGAGATGATTGAAAAAAATGATACTTGGGAGCTGGTTAATAGACCATCTGATAAGCCGGTAATTGGAGTCAAATGGGTTTATAAAACTAAGTTAAATCTAGATGGCTCAGTTCAAAAGAACAAAGCAAGGCTGGTTGCAAAAGGATACTCTCAAAAGCCTGGAATCGACTTTAATGAGACATTTGCACCTGTTGCTAGGCTAGATACAGTGAGAACCTTGATTTCCTTGGCTGCATAGAGAGGTTGGAAGCTATTTCAACTGGATGTGAAGTCAGCATTTCTGAATGGGGTATTGCATAAGGAAGTATATGTTGATCAACCACCCGGATTTGTGATTAAAAACAAAGAAGATGGAGTTTACAGACTCAAGAAGGCTCTATATGGTCTTTAACAAGCTCCAAGAGCTTGGTATGATGAGATCAATTCTTACTTCACAAATGCAGGATTTCAAAGAAGTCCTAGTGAGGCTACACTATATGTGAAAACTGCTGAAAGTGGAATTCTCATTGTTTCTTTGTATGTAGATGATATTATCTACACTGGAAGTTCAAGGGATTTGATGATGGAGTTCAAAACTGAAATGATGAGGCAATATGAAATGACTGATCTTGGTTTGCTTCACCATTTCTTGGGGTTAGGTGTGATACAAGCAGAATCTTACATCTTCTTGCATCAGAAGAAGTATGCAAAGACACTGTTGGATAAGTTTGGTTTCAAGGACTGTAAAGCTGTTGCTACTCCTCTTGCAATGAATGAAAAGTTATCCAAGGAAGATGGGAGTGAACAAGCTGATGAAGGGATCTATAGGCAGATTGTTGGAAGTCTGCTATACTTGACTGCAACAAGACCAGACATTATGTTTGCAGCAAGTCTACTAGCTAGATTCATGCATGGTCCTACTAGAAAACATATGGGAACTGCCAAGAGAGTACTTAGGTATGTTCAAGGCACAACTGATTATGGTATAGCTTATGAGAAAGGAAAAGAAGCAAGGCTTATTGGCTCCTGTGACAGTGATTGGGCAGGAAGTGAAGATGACATGAAAAGTACATCTGGATATGCATTTAATCTTGGATCAGGTGTGTTTTCTTGGGCATCAATCAAGAAAAATAGTGTTGCTTTATCCACGGCTGAGGCATAATATGTTAGTGCAGCAGAAGCCACTGCACAAGCGATCTGGCTACGATTTGTTCTCTTTGACTTTGGTGAAGAACAAGTTGGTGCAACTACAATCTTATGTGATAATACCTCAGCAATTGCCATAACCAAGAATCATGTGCATCATCATAAGACAAGGCATATCAATAGGCGATTTCATTTTATCTGAGATGCCTTGCAAAATGGAGAAATCGATCTATTGTCCTGCAAAACAGAAGAGCAAACTGCGATATTTTTACCAAGGCATTGGCTAGAGATCGTTTTGAGTATTTGAGAAGAAAGCTTGGGGTTATTTCAGCTAAACACTTAGAAGGGAGTGTTGAAATATAAGTGTATTTAGCTGAAAGACTCGTTTAGATTCATTAATCTTGTTTAAGCTGTGTACTTAATTGTGAGCCATTGGATTATAGTCCAATGGTGATCGGTGCATATTTACATATCATTTTGTACCCTTCTACCTTATGATTTAGTTATGTTTTTGAGTTAAACTTGTGCTTTTAATAAGTTTTGTGTTTGTTTCAGTGTAATAAGCTTGAGACTCACTAATTGCATTTTGGAGACAAATTAGCTCAAAACGGTGTCTGCAGATCAGTCAACTTCACGGTTTGGACTGTACTTACTCAAGAAGAACCAGATAATGAGCCATATATCATTGGAAAGATACAGAAGTCTATTTTCTGTAGAATTTTACGGTTCATGATTCCAAGTCTTCTAGAGAAAGTTATACATGTTTTGGCAACTTAAAGTCAAATTCGGCAGCATCTGCGTTACTGGGCCAAAAATCACATTTGAAGGCCTTCCGGATTTTTCCTTGAGTTGGGCTGCATATGCTTGGAAAGATAAGACAAAGAGCTTCAAGATCCATATTTTTCCAGAATTTTATGGATGGAGAAACAAGCCCAAAACGAGCCCAAACGAAGACTGCAATGCATTCTCATGCATGACATATGCATGATGTGTTATTGATTGTGGGGAAGTTAGTTGAAGCATATTCAATTCCTATAATTGAGTGGAATTTTGCAGCAACCAAATGAATTGAAAGATGTTGAAGTGGATGATGCAACACTAAGCCTAAAGACAAGAGGAATTGTTTTCAAATGCAATTGTGTGTTAGGTTAGGTTGGTGAATTAAGTGTTGTGTGTTTGGTGAAGTTAGTGTGGTTAGTGAATTCAATTGTATATTCAGATTTTCATCTCCCCTAAGCCTAAAAATAGGGAAGTTCTCTAAGCTTGTAATCACACCCCAAGGGGGGGAGCTCTCAAACACTTCTCTAGAGCTCCCTTCCCTTCTCTCCCTCAAATTCTCTTAGTTTCTCTTGTAGTTCTCAATTGTTGTAATAAGATCATTCTATTAAATTCTCTTCTTCTAAATTCTCCAAACACTTTCTTCTCCCTTCTCAAAGCTCTCAAACACATGCTCTTCCAAAATCCACAAAGTTCTCAAACACCACTTTCCTTTCTTCTCCAAAAGTCTCCATCTTCTCCAAATTTCCCAAAAACTCCTCCCATTCCTTCATCAAATTCTCAACGTTCTCAAACACTTCTCCATTCTCTTTAACCTTCCCCAAGTTCTCAAACATCCTCAAGCTCCCTAAACACCTTCCTTTCTCTTCCAAATTCCCCATTTCTCAAACACATCTCTCCTCTCTTCCAAAAATTCTCAACTTCTCAAATGTGTACAAAACCTTTTTGCTTCTTTTGTTTTCATTTCTATTTTGTGTAGGAAAACTAAACAGGATCATTCAATCACCAATCCCTGTGGAATCGACCTCGCACTTACATACGCTAAACTACCAACGGTTCGTGCACTTGCGAGTATCACAAGTTGAGGATGCAACTGAATCCATTTTGGTGCAGCTGTATCTCCAGAACAAGTTTTTGGCACCGTTGCCGGGGATCGGTAACATTGTTTGATTCTATTTGGTTTTCCTACTTTTTATTATTTATATTTTTTGTATATAACTAGACAGTTTCATGTTTTAAAGTTAATGACGTTAATTGACAAGTTGTGACTGACAAGGACAATTGCCTGACAAGCAAGAGAACTGGGTTTGAGTCCCAGCTTACACAACACAAAAAAAAAGGTTCAAGTAGCATGTCGATTATTTCTTGTTTATGGTTTCATTCACTTGTTCTTAATTAAATATCTTGTTCAAGTTTACATAAACACCATATGACTCTTGGACTGATTAGTGAATGAATGGGTAGATATTAAAGACAAACATCATGTTTAAATTCTACTTGTTTCTTTATTGTTCTTCTTGTTCTTAATGGGTTCGGAATTTGTGTTTAGACTAAACACCATAGCTAAATGTTTTTTCTGAATACTTGATTAAAACCACACACCATATGGATAATCATATTTGAGAAAGAACGAACTCCATAAGCTAGTTTGATTTACTTTGTTGCTTGTTACTTTGAAACATGGAAGTGTTGATTTTTCCTTTTCATTTTTCAGTTTTTTTTTAAATTTATTTCCTAATCCTTTTAATTCCGTTTCAAGTTTTTGTGTGTGCTTATTCTAGCAATTTAAATAGCTCAATAAAAATGGAGAGAGATGACAACCTCAATCATAAGAATGGGAAGTGTGGAGCAGTGGGAGAAGTCGCGACCTCCAAGTGCATCCATGCTCGACCTAATCGCTTCAAGGGGGAGCATTTCAATCCTTTCTCTTTACTTGTTATTATTTAAAATTTCTGTTTCTTTTTTATAAAAAATTAAAAAAAATTAAAAAATTTTAAAAAAATTTAAAAAGTTTTTTTATATGAGCTAACTCATGGTAACTCCAGTGAGCGTCTCCGTCAATACAGTGTCTAGGAGTTCTTTAGGCGACACCTTCGGTGTCTAAGAAGTTTGGGTTTTAAGCGGGACCATTGTGACCCCTCCAACCTCCCGGATCCCCTGGCTGTGTTTTTCTGAGGCCCTTAACTGGTCATCCTTGAGTTACTTGTATATTTGTGTGTTTTAAGAAAATAAAATATATATATATTCATTTTGCAATTTGGAACTGCTTTGTTTTCTTTTATGTTAAGTTAGTTTTTTTTCTATTTTTTGTTTGTTTTGTAATTATTTTCTTTTTTTTATTTTTTTATTTTTATTTGCTTTAATACCTTCATTTGTTATTATGACATTGCTTGTACCTAAATTTTAAACATTGAGGACAATGTTCATTTCTAGGTTTGGGGGTATTGGAGTTTAGCAAGTAAATTTGGTTTTTCTTAAAAAAAAAATATATATATATATAAAAATTTGCTTTTTAAAAAAAAAAAAATTTGAGTCCTGTTTTGTTTTGTTTTGTTTTGTTTTTGAGTCACTTTCCGAACACATATGATGAGATTGTGATAAATGTTGCATGACTTAAATGAAAATTGGATTTCATTTTATTTTATTTTAAAAAAAAATTATTAAAAAAAAGAGTAAAAATTTAAATTTAAATAAATAAATTTGGCATTGTTCTAACATGATATGTTTGAAACCTTCTTTACACTTGCCATTTGTTTCATAATTTTCCAATTAAAGGATTTGCATGATCTAAAGAATTGTATGAAGCATAAATTAGACTTATATAACCAACCATATAAAGTGAGCTTTTGAGCCTTGTACTTCAATTCATGAGTGTTATATACACATACTCTTATTTTCTTGTCATCTAAGTTGTTGTTTGATCTCATTATTCATTGATTTGGTTGAACACTTAAAAGTCATTCATTCTTATGCAATTTGATTTCATGACATTTAAGAAATGATATTAAGGCCCTCTTTGGATCGTTTGTGCCTTTCAAGCTAACCTTATGCATGCTTAAGCATGATATTCCATTGTTAACCATTTTGAGCATACATGTAAACCTTTTCTTTCATTTACCGATTATATTTCCTCACCTTAGCCTGAAAAACAAATATTTACCTTTCTAAGGAACTCATGAGCTTTAATTGGGATGTGTTTTTCATACTAGGTTTGGGAAGAGGTGTTACATTTCAAAAAATATATATATTCACACAATTGGTGAAAGAAAAGAGCAAAGTTATGATTAAGTGGTGGTTGATTGAAAATTCATTTTTGGGCCTTCAAAATAAATTGGTGATTGTTCAATAAATGAGTGAATCATTGTAAATTAAGGTACAAGGAGTTTTGATCATGTAAAAATAAATTCTCATTGTGATGATTCGAAGTCTTGTACACAATTGTTTTATGCTCTTATATTTTGAGTTCCTTGGACTTTGTTTTATCCATACCCTTCATTTCTTACTCACCTTACACCCTTGGCCCCATTACAACCTATGTTAAAGACCTAAATTGATCTTAAATGTCATGTGATTGAATTGCATACATTTTTCTACTTTTAAGTGTTTGGCATCCTTCTTGAGATCATATTAATGCAAGTTCTTCATCTTTCTATTTCGAGTTAAGTCTTTATGGTTTAACTCTAATCTCATGTTTATAACTGAGTGTTGCATTGTAACCCTCTTCCGAGTGATTCATTTGTGAGAGGACAACTTTGGTGAGATTTGAAGTTGAATTTGTGATTTGTATGATTTTTGAAATTGTGTGAAAACTAAGATTGGGGAATTTGTTGCATTTGGCAATCACACTACTACACTTTGAGCATATTATGTTTTGAACTTTGCCGCCTTGTAAATAATGTCTAAATTGAGCTTTTAGTATTAAAACTTTTGAGTCATGTGCATGAGTCATTTCTCTTCAGAAATGTTCGGAAAGATTATTTTGAGTTCTTTTTATTTTTGATTTTGCTTTTATTTTTGTTTTTGTTATTTTGCTTAAGGACTAACAAATCTAATAAATTTTCTAACCATTTTGTCTTGTAAAGTTAGAAAAACGTTTGTGGGTATGATATCTGTTAAACCCTCAGGAGACACAACTCCTCCTGCTAGGGATGCCTAGAGGTTTAAAGGCTTCTTGCATACGCTAAATGCAATCGAGCTACCTACGAAAGTGGTCTAGTTAACTTCTTATTTGTTTTTTTATCTTTGTTTTCCTTTTGTTTTGCTCGAGGACTAGCAAAATCTAGGTTTGGGGGTATTTGATCGGTGCATATTTACATATCATTTTGTACCCTTCTAACTTATGATTTAGTTATGTTTTTGAGTTAAACTTGTGCTTTTAATAAGTTTTGTGTTTGTTTCAGTGTAATAAGCTTGAGACTCACTAATTGCATTTTGGAGACAAATTAGCTCAAAACTGTGTCTGCAGATCAGTCAACTTCACGGATTGGACTGTACTTACTCAAGAAGAACCAGATAATGAGCCATATATCATTGGAAAGATACAGAAGTCTATTTTCTGTAGAATTTTACGGTTCATGATTCCAAGTCTTCTAGAGAAAGTTATACATGTCTTGGCAACTTAAGGTCAAATTCGGTAGCATCTGCGTTACTGGGCCAAAAATCACATTTGAAGGCCTTCCGGATTTTTCCTTGAGTTAGACTGCATATGCTTGGAAAGATAAGACAAAGAGCTTCAAGATCCATATTTTTCCAGAATTTTATGGATGGAGAAACAAGCCCAAAACGAGCCCAAACGAAGACTGCAATGCATTCTCATGCATGACATATGCATGATGTGTTATTGATTGTGGGGAAGTTAGTTGAAGCATATTCAATTCCTATAATTGAGTGGAATTTTGCAGCAACCAAATGAATTGAAAGATGTTGAAGTGGATGATGCAACACTAAGCCTAAAGACAAGAGGAATTGTTTTCAAATGCAATTGTGTGTTAGGTTAGGTTGGTGAATTAAGTGTTGTGTGTTAGGTGAAGTTAGTGTGGTTAGTGAATTCAATTGTATATTCAGATTTTCATCTCCCCTAAGCCTATAAATAGAGAAGTTCTCTAAGCTTGTAATCACACCCCTAGGGGGGGAGCTCTCAAACACTTCTCTAGAGCTCCATTCCCTTCTCTCCCTCAAATTCTCTTAGTTTCTCTTGTAGTTCTCAATTGTTGTAATAAGATCATTCTACTAAATTCTCTTCTTCTAAATTCTCCAAACACTTTCTTCTCCCTTCTCAAAGCTCTCAAACACATGCTCTTCCAAAATCCACAAAGTTCTCAAACACCACTTTCCTTTCTTCTCCAAAAGTCTCCATCTTCTCCAAATTTCCCAAACACTCCTCCCATTCCTTCATCAAATTCTCAATGTTCTCAAACACTTCTCCATTCTCTTTAACCTTCCCCAAGTTCTCAAATCCTCCAAGTTCTCAAACATCCTCAAGCTCCCTAAACACCTTCCTTTCTCTTCCAAATTCCCCATTTCTCAAACACATCTCTCCTCTCTTCCAAAAATTCTCAACTTCTCAAATGTGTACAAAATCTTTTTGCTTCTTTTGTTTTCATTTCTATTTTGTGTAGGAAAACTAAACAGGATCATTCAATCACCAATCCTTGTGGAATCGACCTCGCACTTACATACGTTAAACTACCAACGGTTCGTGCACTTGCGAGTATCACGAGTTGAGGATGCAACTGAATCCATTTTGGTGCAGCTGTATCTACACAACAAATGGGCGACTAAGGCATCAGTTTGTATTGTGAATGTTTGATGGTTCCATGTGTCTCTATCTCATAGGGTAGAAGTTTGGAAGGCTAGATTGAGCTGATGTAAGAGAGGAATATTCTCTTCTAACGATTCTATTTGTTCTGCACAACTTGTGCATGAATTGTAATGAGTTAACAGACCCATTTTTCATTTCATCTTCTCCAAGCTCTCTGTGCATTTTTCTGGTGTGTTCATTTTCTCTTAGCTATTGAGCTCCATAACCAATAATCCAAATTACTCAGATAATAGTCTGTTAATTCTAATAGTCTGATCCAAGAAGAGCTTTATCTCTGGCTTCCAGTGAAGGGAATTTCAGATGAGTGATCCATCTTTGGTCTAATTTTGTTTGACATTGGTGTTGCCCATAAGCAGCTTTTCTCTGTCTCTCTTTGAAGACCCTCCTGTCTGTAAGCCTGAAACTCAAGGTAGTCAAAAATTCCATCTTTTTTTCTCTCTTCTTTCCATAGTTTCAAATAGATTGGTACTGATCTTTGAGATGAAATTATAAAGCTGTCAATTTTCAATTTCCCCTTCCTTTCAGTCCTTTATTGGCAGCCAAACAGAGGCCAAGTGGCTATTTGATTAAATCCATCCATTCTTGGAATTTTCTGGCATTAAGGGGTCAAAAAAATTAACATTTGAAACATTCAAACATGGAATGCAAGAATTTTCTCAAAGAAGGATGGTGGGAGGAAGATTGGATTTCTCGGAGAAGTTGTTGCCGGTGAGGTCGAGGTACTTGAGGTTGGAGAGGTCAGGTAGGGTGCTGGGGAGCGCACCAGTGAGGAGGTTCTGAGCGAGGTCGAGGTGCTCAATCTGGAGAGAGAGAGAGAGAGAGAGAGAGAGAGAGAGAGAGAGAGAGAGAGAGAAATTTTTTGATTTTTTGATTTTTGATTTTTGATTTTTTTGATTTTTAATATTTTATTCATATTTTAATCAATTTAAAAAATGGAAGTTTGAAAATGCCCTTGGAAGGACTTCGAAACTAGCACAAAGTGGGCCTCACAAGTGCCAGATCACAGCTAACGGAACAAATGACGGAAATGCTAACGGTGGAATCGGATTGTAAAAAATTTACAAGCTCGGGGTATGCGATTGTAAAAATTGAAAAGACGGGGACTAACATGCCTTAATGGTGTAAGTACAGGGTACTAAACTGTAATTAACCCTTTTGACTAGATTGACACCTCATTCATAAATCACCAATCTCCAAATAAAAAGTTACCATGGTTTTTTTCAAAATAGAACTAACTCTGCCAAATTCTGAACAACATATTATGATGTTAATGAACTTCTCATAATTCTAGTCTGTTGAATAATTTAAAACTGAAGAGATGCTAAATAAGAGAAGACTGCATAATTGAAAGAGATGGTCAATGAAGCAGACATGGGAGGAGTTCCGACAAAACAATTGATCAGTTTTAGATTGATTCAATGCAAATGTTTACACATCTGATTGAGAATTCTTGTTGGCTTATTCCATCATGCACAAAACAGAACAGATTTTCGATAAGTTCATGCGAACCTGGCCAATAAGCACACAACTACTTTCGATAAGTTCAAGTTGCGCATTAGCAGTGTGCCCAGGACCGGCCATGGCATCAGGACCCCAAATTTCAGTTGACTACATGACACAATTGGCTAGCGTCAACATCAATCTTGTTATTATGTGCTTGATGCATAAACAAAAAAGAAGTTACAATATCTTTATATTTGCAGCATACATCCTGAAGGATATGTACTTTGGCAGTGGAAAAAAACAAACAAAATGTAGCAAGAGAATTGTTCACTTCTCCTACCTAATATCAAAATGAAACAAAATGGAAGACCTATAATTGATTGCTGAATGTAACTACTTAAAGATTTGCCATATGTTAATGTTAAGCTCATATTTTCATACATATACATGCCCAATTTACTTACTCATTTTGCTTAGTTTCTTAGATTTCTAAGTTATTTGCCTCTCTTTGTGTGTTTTGTAGGCCAAGAGAGCAAAAGAGCATAATTCATGCAATTAAAGCATGTTAAGGCCAATGAAGCAAGATGGTGCAAAAACGTGCAAAAACTGGAGACTGAGGTAGAAGTTCATTTCGGCCTTATCTTCTTTATCAGAGTTTGGATTGGGCCAATACTTGTGTGGTTGGATCATACACATTCTGAACTTCACAATGGACATCTTAAAGTCTTCATTTGATTCAGCCCAACCCAATTCGTGAGCTCATGGAAATACACATCATGCTGACAGGAAGATGAGCTCATTGCATGCTTGGTCATGATGACCTAGGCATGAGCTATTGGTTTCTGAATGGAAGCTTGGTCATGCTGACATGAGGATGAGCTAGGGCTGCTAGTGGGATTTAGTGGAGTAACCATTTCTGATTATCTAATGCAAGTGTGTTAGGTCATTGCCATATTCAATTCAGATTTCCCACTCCCTCTCCCTATAAATACCACTTCCATTCCACAGATAACTCATATCCTGAGATCCATCATTTACACTTCCATTGTACACAAAGAGAGGGAAAGTTGAGAGTCACAAAGGGAGAGAAGGGAGAAGGAAGCAGCTGGGAGGCTTTGGCCTCCTAGCAGCCATGAAGATGAATCTTTTCCATCTCTAGCATGCTGTCCTTATCTTCTTCTCCTCCCTTTGTCTTTTATTTTCTTCTTGTATTTTCTTTGTTTTACTTTGTTTTTCTGTTATTAATTGTAATAAACATCTTGCTAGTCTTGTATCATGGTTTGAGTTTATAAAGTTTGATTTGATTCATGAATTCCTCTTCACTGTTTTAATGGAGCTATTTTGCATCCTTTGACTGATCACCTAAGGTTTTATGCGTTATGCTCTTGTTGGGAAGGTTTGGGGATCATCTTCATTCCATCCATTAGCAACTTATGTGATTTGGTTTCTAGGTCTCCTAATGTAAACACCATGCTGGGGGTCCTTGTGATGTTCAATACAATTTGATCCAAACACCATGGACTTATTTGTGAGCATCTTCATGAGTGAATCAATTTGTTTACTTGCTGCCATAACATGATTAGAACAATTAGGGTGGATTCTAAAACCTCACCATCTTGTCTTAGTTCTTTTCTTTCTTCTTTTTGTTTCTCTTGTTTTCATTTCTGTTTTGTGTAGGAAAACTGAATTGGATTATTCAATCACCAATCCCTGTGGAATCGACCTCGCACTTACATATGCTAAACTACCAACGGCTCGTGCACTTGCGAGTATCACAAGTTGAGGATGCAGCTGAATCCATTTTGGTGCAGCTAAATTTACGCAACAGTTAACAGATACCACTTGTTCAAATGCAGTAACATGAGTTAATTAATGCTCTGTAGTAGTTAATTAACAAAGAAATGTTCTTCCTTATATGCATATAATATCCAGCTCATGTTATCGACCAAGATGACAAAAGTACATGAGAGAGAGAGAGAGAGAGAGAGAGAGAGAAGAGAGGAATTGTCATCAAAGAAACAATAAGTGATGAATCTAATGATACAAGTCTGGCTAGAAAAGAAAATGTAGGGAGAAAGATGGTGGTGACTTACTAATAATATCAATTGTGAGAGCAGCGCTTTATTGGCCTTTCAAGTATTGAGGTGCAGATATTTGCGAAGGAGGAGTTTTTAACGAAGTTAGCAAACATTTAGCTCCTCTTTTAAGAATAACAGTTTTTATTAAATTTCAACCATAGCAAAAAAAAAGAGGGGGCAAGGCCTAAGTAACATAAGGCCAAACGAAACCCACAGTTCTTTATACTCGAGCAATAATTCATGCGTGAGATGAGAGAACTCCTCCACATTGTACATAAGAAGTTTCTAATAAAATCTTCAACTGACTGCATTCCTTCATCCACTCCCAATAGGTACGATGAACATAACATACCCAAAGGTGATACACAACATGGCCTATTTTAAAACATATATATTTGCCCAAGGCCAAATCCTGGTTGAGTAACAGCCAATTTCAAAAGCATGAAATTCAGAAAGGTTAGCTAGATTTGCCTCATCTGCCTGATCTTCAAACACAGCACATAAAGCAATTCCCATCCATTCCGGAGGTAGCTCCACAATTAGGGAAACTTCCACACTTAGATTATCTGAACCACCCTGGAATTTTCCTTACAATTTGGAAATGGCAAAGAGGCCTAGGGATTACCTGACCATAACTTGGCAGAATTAAATATACAATTATGTATTGCTTCTTCGTCTCTGCAATATATATTTGATGTAAGATGTGGTAACATTTTTAAGGAAGTGCAATCGTCTTTGTTTATATTAAGATGTGGCAATTGTTGAAGCCTTTGGCACCTCCCCAAGTATAGTGACTTAAGCTTAGAATTTTTATCTTCCCTAATATCACTGAAACTTTGGTTAAGACATCAAGGATTTTCCCTTTCTCTACAATGTTTAGTTATGATCCGTTTAGAACTCATCAATAAAGAGAGAAATAAATAAAAACTTTTGTTTACAGTGAGAAAAGAAACGAAAAATGTAATTAGAAAAAATTTAAAAGTTGTAAGGCAATTTGTGTAGTGTTGAGAGAAAATGGCTCAATTAAAAGATACAAAATATAGGACAGCGACCGGTTGGAGGTTGTGAGCGAGCCGGTCGGTTTCAGCAAATTGCAAAGTCTGAATTGGTTTTCGACTCTATGCCAAGCGACCGGTCGCAGTTATGAGCGACCGGTCGCCCAGACGATGTTGTTTCAAATTCCTACGCGTTTTCAAGTCTTCCTTGGTGTGCTACCACTTCCTATCGACTTGCAAGGATATTTCTGATCAAATCTAAGATATTAGAAGGTGGCATAGCAGCTGGAAAGTTGGGAGAACACATTGGCAAATTGATAACTTGTTTCATAACTTGTTTTATGAGCTGCCAAGAACAGGTGTCTAAAGTGAGATAACTAAAGCATGAACGTGTATAACTTAATGATATCTGATCTTGGAGTCCCAAGGCCTATATAAGAGGGAAGAGGAAGCAAGAGAACATTAAGTTGTTAAGTGCATAAGTTTGTGCAAAGTATAGAGAAGCTGAAAACTTGTAAGTTCAGAAAATATCAAGGGGAGAGCAAGAGAGTTCTCTAAGTGTATCAAGGTGTTGAGCAAGGGTGAGAGAGAAACAGATTGTGAGGGTAGTGTTCTAAGGGGGTTTCCTTCTTTGAAAACCAAAGTTTGTAACCTATCTTCATTAGTGAAAGTTCTCAAGGAGATCACCAAAGAGGAAGTAGGCAATTTGCTGAACCTCTATAAACACTTGTGTCATTTTTTTCTTGGTTAAATTTCTGTGTGTGTGTAAGACTCATCCATCATTGAGTTGGTCACAAAGTTCATCAACAACAAGGTCCTAAGGGGAAGTGAGTTAGTATTGATTCACAACAAGTGGTATCAGAGCTGTGTTTTGGCAGCTGTGCTAGTCTTTCTTTTGAAGTGCTAGTGTGTTGTAGATGGCAAGTGAACAAGAAGTTGAGAGTGGTAGCAGTTCACAACATGTGAAGCAACCACAGGCAGCAAGCATGAAGGTGGAGCTAAAGCCCTTCACAGGGAAGGAGAACTTCACTCTTTGGCAACGAAGGATGAGGTCAGCTCTTACACAACAACATCTCCATGTTGTGTTAGTTGGCAAGGAAAAGAAGCCAGCAGACATGAAAGATGAGGAGTGGGGCGTACTTGACGAGTTAGCTAGAGGAGCCATCGAAAATTACCTCTCCGATGATGTGCTCATCAACGTGTTGAAGGATACCGCGAAGCAAACATGGGAGAAGCTCGAAGAGATGTTTGTAGGGAAGTCGCTGTCCAACAAGCTCTTCCTAAAGGAAGAACTCCTAAATCTGAAGATGGAAGAAGGAGGTAATCTAATGGAACATTTAAGTAGTTTCAATAGATGTGTTGCTGATTTGCAAAGAATGGAAGTTATTTATAGTACGGAGGATAAGGCTCTTATGTTGCTAACATCTTTACCTCCGTCCTATAAACACTTTCGAACCACTCTTATGTTCGGGAAGGTCACTCTGGATTTCGAGCCTGTGCTGCAAGACATCATGACGCACCATAGGATGGCTCAACGTTCTGGAGAAAACTCTCAAGGTGAAGGTCTATTTGCTAAGACCGAAGATAGGGGTCGTTCAAAGAGGCGTGAAGGCAAGAAAGGCAACAAAGGAAGATCAAAATCCAAGGCGAAAGATGGTTGTTTCGAGTGTGGGTCAAAGGAGCACTGGAAAAGAAATTGCCCCATATGGAAAGAAGAAGAACAAAGGGAAGAATGCGGCAAACAGCTGAGGAAGTCACGGAAAGTGATGGTGAGCTTTTATGTGTTAATGGCAATGTTAATACTAATACATATGCTAATTCTTCAAGGTGTTTCTCTTCGGATTGGATTTTGGATTCGGGTGCTCATACCATATGTGCTCAAACAAGGAGTGGTTTGACACATATGAGAAAGACGAAGGTGGCGAAGTTATAATGGGGAATGGCTCGGTTTGTAGAGTCATAGGCACCGGTACAATCAAGATAAAGATGCATGACGGGGACTGTTAGGACGCTTGGAATGGTAAGGCATATTCCAAAGTTGCGTAAGAATCTTATTTCCCTTGGAACTCTTGATAAGAATGGTTATTCTATTAAGGCTAATGGAGGGAAAATCATAATCTCAAAAGGTTCACTTGTGGTTATGAAGGGAGAAGTTCAACCTAATTGTCTATATAGATTGTGCGGTACAACAATAACAGGGTGGAGCAGGCTGTGTCCACAAGCAAGGACTCGGATGATGAAACTCAGCTTTGGCATTTGAGGCTAGGGCACATGAGTGAGAGAGGCATGCAGGAACTACACAAAAGAAAATTGTTGAAAGGTGTTCAAAGCTTGGAGCTGGAGTTCTGCAAATTTTGTACCATGGGAAAGCAATCGAAGATAGCTTTCAAACTGCGAGATAAAGAGGAAGGTAGCACAGGAGTGCTAGATTATATTCACTAGATGTATGGGGGCCATCACCGGTTAAATCAAAGGGTGGAGCTCGCTATTTCGTGACTTTCTTGGATGATTTTTCCAGAAAGGTTTGGGTCTACTTCATGAAGGAGAAATCTGAGGTCTTCACCAAATTCAAAGAGTGGAAGGCGGAAGTGGAGAACCTGAACTGGAAGAAAAATCAAGATCCTAAGGAGTGACAACGGTGGTGAATATAAGGACAACAAATTTCTTGAGTTTTGGCAGAAACGAAGGCATTAAGAGGCACTTTACCGTGAAGAAGACGCCCCAACAAAATGGAGCTCCAGAAAGGATGAATAGAACTCTCATGGAGCGTGAGAGATGTATGAGGATTCATGCAGGATTGCCCGAATCATTTTGGGCAGAGTCAGTTAACCACGCTGCCTATTTGGTTAACCGATCACCTTCAAGAAATCTTGAGTTCAAATGTGCAGAAGGAGGTATGGTCAAATAAGTCAATAGTTTTTCTTAATCTTAAAGTGTTTGGATGAGTGCATTTGCACTTATTCCTAGTGATGAAAGATCCAAGTTGAAGCCTAAGTCTCTTGAATGCATTTTCATCGGCTTCGAGAGCGGAGTGAAGGGCTACAAGCTATGGGATCCAGTGAACCACAAGAAGATACTCAGGAGAGATGTTGTGTTTGATGAAAAGACCATGCCTTTGAACAAAGTCAAGAATTCAGAAGCAAAGGAGGATGTTGTTGAAAGAGAAACAACCATTGAAGTTCCACTCAAGAAGGTGTCAAGAAAGACTTCACAAAAACAGGCCAACTTGAAGACGTTAGGAGGAGGAGGAGTCTGACATTGAGGAGGAAGAAGCTGGGCAAAATCAACAACAAACTCAAGAAGAAGAAGATGCTCAAGAAGTGGTGGAGCCATCATCTATAGCTCGGTCCAGGCCCAAGAGAACCATCAAACCACCTCAAAGGTTTGGATGGGAACTGAACTCAGTTCACTATGCTCTAAATGCAAGTGAAGAAGAACCAACCACGTTCCAAGAAGCTGTTGAGAATGAGGAGCGGGAAAGTTGGATGGAAGCTATGATGCAAGAGATGGAATCTCTACACCAAAACTTCAGGTTTGGGAGTTAGTTCCTAAACCCAAAGATCGCAAGGTTATTGGCTGCAAGTGGGTGTTTAGGAAGAAAGAAGAAATGCATGAGAAGGGAGCCACCATGTTCAAAGCTCGATTGGTGGCCAAGGGATACTTGCAAAAAGAGGGAGTTGATTATGATGAAATCTTCTCACCGGTGGTGAAACATACTTCTATACGGCTACTTCTCTCCATAGTAGCCCAAGAGGACATTGAGGTGGAGCAAATGGATGTGAAGACCCTTTCCTCCATGGAGACTTGGAGGAAGACATCTACATGAGCCAACCTCAAGGGTTCATTGAAGCAAGCAAGAAAAATCTGGTTTGGAGGTTGAAGAAGTCTTTATACGGGCTAAAGCAATCTCCAAGGCAGTGGAATAAGTGCTTCCAATTCTTTCATGATGAGATTGGATATAGAAGATGTGAATCAGTACTTGTTTACAGTCATGCATTTAAGGATGGTAACTTCATCCTTTTACTTCTTTATGTTGATGACATGCTAATTGCATGTAGAGATATGTCAAAAATCCAGGAATTAAAGACATTGCTTGGAAAGGAGTTTGACATGAAGGGTCTAGGCTCTGCACAAAAGATCCTAGGAATGGAGATAAGGAGAGACAGAAACGCAGGCAAGCTATGGCTGTCACAAAGTAAGTACATTTCCAAAGTACTTGAAAAATTCAATATGATGGATTGAAAGCCGTGTCTACTCCTTTGGCGGAGCATTTTAAATTAAGTGCCAGGAATGTCCTTCTACGGATGAAGAGAAGGAAGAAATGAGCAAAGTTCCATATGCAAGCTTGGTAGGGTGTCTTATGTATGCAATGGTTTGCACACGCCTCTGACTTAGCTCAAGCCGTAAGTGTGGTGTCAAGATACATGGCGATCCGGGCAGACTTCATTGGACAGCAGCGAAGTGGATTCTAGGTACTTGAAGGGCACAAGGAGGCTTGGGATATTGTTTGAAAAACAACAAGGTAATGCATGTGTGTTAGGGCATGTAGATTCTGATTATGCAGGGGATCTAGACAAAAGGAGATCCACCACCGGATATGTCTTCATTTGTGGTGGAGGACGAATAGTTGGAGAGCGGTGTTACAATCGGTTAGTGCCTTGTCTACAGCAGAGGCGGAGTATATGGCGCTCACGGAAGCTTTGGAAGGAAGCGGTATGGCTGAAGAGATTGGCTAAGGAATTCGGGATAGCCCAAAACTTGGTGGTGATTCAAAGTGATAGTCAAAGTGCAATCTACCTAGTGAAAAATCAAGTATTCATGGAAGGTCTAAACACATTGATGTCCGATACCACCGGGTAAGGGATTGGGTGAATGATGGAGACGTCATGATAAAGAAGGTTCATACAAAGGAGAACGCTTCAGATTGTCTAACAAAGCCGTCAAGGCGGCAAAGTTCAAGCATTGTTTAGCTTGCTCTATTCTTTTTCCATTCTTAGATTCAGGTGGAGTTCTTGAGAGTTATCGGACGATTCTCAAGAAATTAAAGATGTCCTGGAAAAGCAATAGTGTCCACAAGGGGTTTTAATCTCGCCATGGTGGAGATTGTTGAGAAATGGCTCAATTAAAAGATACAAAATATTAGACCGACGACCTGTCAGTGTTACTGAGCGACCGGTCGGTTTCACAACTTGCAAAGTCTGAATTGGTTTTCGACTCTATGCCAAAGCGACCGGTCGCAAGTTTGTCAGCGACCGGTCGCCCTGCTCTAAGTCTGAGCGAAATTGATTCTCTGAAAAGCGACCGGTTGCGTGCTGGGCGACCGGTCGCCCAGACGATGCTGTTTCAAATTCCTACGCATTTTCAGTCTTCCTTGGTGTGCTACCACTTCCTATCGACTTGCAAGGATATTTCTGATCAAATCGAGATATTAGAAGGTGGCATAGCAGCTGGAAAGTTGGGAGAACACATTGGCAAATTGATAACTTGTTTCATGAGTGTTTTTCTCTTGGTTCAAGAGATTAATGGCAGCTAGCATCCTTTGTTCCCTTGCTTTATGAGCTGCCAAGAACAGGTGTCTAAAGTGAGATAACTAAAGCATGAACGTGTATAACTTAATGATATCTGATCTTGGAGTCCCAAGGCCTATATAAGAGGGAAGAGGAAGCAAGAGAACATTCAAGTTGTTAAGTGCATAAGTTTGTGCAAAGTATAGAGAAGCTGAAAACTTGTAAGTTCAGAAAATATCAAGGGGAGAGCAAGAGAGTTTCTAAGTGTATGAGGTGTTGAGCAAGGGTGAGAGAGAAACAGATTGTGAGGGTAGTGTTCTAAGGGGGTTTCCTCTTTGAAAACCAAAGTTTGTAACCTATCTTCATTAGTGAAAGTTCTCGAGGAGATCACCAAAGAGGAAGTAGGCAATTTGCTGAACCTCTATAAACACTTGTGTCATTTTTTTCTTGGTTAAATTTCTGTGTGTGTGTAAGACTCATCCATCATTGAGTTGGTCACAAAGTTCATCAACAACAAGGTCCTAAGGGGAAGTGAGTTAGTATTGATTCACAACATGTAGATGACACCAGAGTCAAAGGGAGGTCTTTATTTAATTAAGGTTCTCGTCCTTTGCAAGCAAATATTTTAGACTTTAGGCATCCATTGCATCCCTTAATACGCAAATGTGTCGCAGATTCTATTTTTATTTTTATTTTAAATTTTATGAGTGGTGTTCTTGATTATATTGTTTTGGCCTCCATCTATCCTTTTCAAAACTACATTCACATTGCATGTGTCGTTTTTCTAACACCAATAACATCACAAATTATAAGTGATGAAGACATGCATACATGAATCTTACTTTTTATTATTTATTCAAATAGCAAGACATGCATACATGAATCTTACCCTGAAACAAAACAAAATACCAAAAGCAAATTCTTGAGGAACCAACTTCTCCAAATGATGAACTGTTTTGTTAATGAATAGTTTTACGTATCAGCTGCAGGTGGTGATGGTGGTCTCACAGGAGGGGATTGAATTGATCGGCTTCATCACAATAACCTTTGAGTACATCAGTCTCGTCAGTTGTAAATCCTAGAGTGCCAAGCAAGGCAGGCCAACACTTGATGCTCAATGGTTCGAATGGCTTCGCAACAGCCATGCCCTAAGAAGTCTCACCATTCAGAAAAAACATGACAACCTCACCAGAACAGGCATGGAGCTGAAACAAAGAGTCCCAGAAGTTCGAAAATTCTTCATCCAAATTCAACCTGGCTTAGAGGTTTCGGGTTCGGGTTCGATCCAATTGGATTATAGTTCAAAGAGCGAGCAGTGGTGGTGGATATGAATAGTGGCATGGTCCACAAAGCTAGAAGAGCAAGAAGGAAGAGGTTGGAAGCTGCCATTTTGACTTTGATCCCTTGATTTGTAGATGATTGAGAGATCGATGTGATGTGTGAGGAAGGGAGGAACCAAGGTTTTTATATAGAGGCCAGAGCTAGAGGAATTTAGTGTTACAAAAGAGATGGTTGGTGAAGAGGCTCCTCAATCAAAATTATTAATATCACTTGTGCATGTGTTATTACAAAATTAGTGGGAAATTAAGACTTTAACAATTAATTAATCGATTGATCTTCCAACCATGATCAAAGAAATTATGACAAGTTTGTGATTGTTGGTCTGCCTTAGCTGGAGCCAGGAGTTGGTTTGCTTCGGCTTCTCTCTTTTTGGCTACTGTTCTTAATGAACCTCTCCACATTCCATTCAGTTGCATAATTTGAAACTAAGTGATGTTAAAAATGAGAAGATCAACATAACTGAAAAAGATTGCACAAACTATCAAAGAGATGAAGTGTTGCAGACAAGGGAGGAGTTCCGACAAATCAATTGATCTGTTTCAGATAAGATCAATGTCTGATTGAGAATTCTTGTTGGATTATTCCCTCTTGCACAGAACAGAGCAGAGCAGTTCAAATAGTCAAATAAGTTGTGTATAAAAACCAACCCATTATAACAAAGCCAGGTCTCATGAGCAAATTTCACACGAACCTGGCCAATAAGCACACAACTACTTTTGATCCGCTCAGTTGATAAAAAATGCTGCATCAAGACCCAAATTTGAGTTGGCTACAGTGAATGATTTGCTGGCTTCAACAGCAGTGAATCTATGCAATAAGAACAAGGAAAGACTGTACCAATTTCAGATTAATACTGTACCAATTCCAACATATGATTAATCAACAAAGACTATTTTCTTTTCTTCGATAATAATCAACTGAAGACTTTGATTTCAGGCATTATATTGAGCTTACAAAATCAAAGTTAACTCCATTGATTTAACCCGAAAAAGAAAAAACCTAAACATTTTATTCCATTTTTCTTCCTTTTTTTACAGTTTAAGTCAAATTCCACTGTTTCTTTTTCTATAAATTTAATATATAACAGTGGACTCAATAACAGTGGAGTCATTTGAGTAGGAGTTCTCAAACAAAGTTAGCAAAAATTTAGTTCTCTTTTCAGAATAACAGTTTTTATTAAACTTTTTCAACAATAATGAAAAATAGGGAGGGCGCGGAAGGCCTAAGAAGGAAATCAAAGTGGCACCCTCCATTTGTTGCTGTTGAAAGATTTCCTAAAAACTGCAGTTTGTTCAAAAGAGGGAGAAAATCTTTGCAAGTTTTGTTACAAACCACTTTCACTTGACAAAAATTCAGATTTGCTCCTAAAACGAAAACAAGGAACAAAGCCAAATAACACAATAAGGCCAATAGAATGGAGAACAAGCAGTCGAAACAAACAATAGTACGTCAGATCCAAAAAAAAATATGTAGAATCAGCAAAAGAAGCAACTCACACTACTACAAAAAGTGAAAAAGACGACCAAGAAAGACGACGGTACAAAAAACCATCGTCGTTTTTAAAAAAGACGACGGGGTAAAAAAACCGTCGTGGATAAGTGACTTAAACAACTAAAAAACGTAGGTACTGTAAAAAAAAAATTTATAACGACGCACACAAATAAAAAAACCATCTTATCAAAAAGGTTTTCTTCATAGTTAAAATCTTACCAAAAATGTACGTTAGCGTGTATGACAACCGTCGCCCTTTAAAAATCAAGTGTCCTTTTTTTGGTAAAGACATGGTTGTTTTGCAAGAACCTCCGTCTATTATATGTAAATGATGACTGTTTTTTTTTAAGAACCTTTGTCTTATTATAGTAAGAAAGATGACCGGTTTTTTATGAAAAGGTCGTCATTATGAAAGAAATACGACGGTTTTTTTATAAAGGATCGTCTATTATGAGTAAATATCGAAGTTTTTTATAAAATGGTCGTTTATTATGAAGTAAATACGACGGTTTTTTTATAAAAGGTGAGTAAATACGACTGTTTTTTTATATAAAAAGGGTCATCTATTATGAAGTAAAATCGACGTTTGAAAAATAGCGTCGTTTGAAAAACCTTTTACGTCGCTTTTTAAAAAACTATGACGTTGTTGTTATGTGTGTACAACTTGATTTTAACAGAAACAACGGTTTAGAAATGCGCTCTCCAACAATAATTATCGAGCGGAAACAAAAAAACCGTCGTTAACAATATAAATAAACATCACCCTATTACATCTATACCCTAAACCCTAAACCATAAAATATAAACCTGTAAATTAATATATATATATATATATGTTTAATAATTTTAATAAAGGGGATTATGGTTTTACGGCCTAATATATATTAACCATAAACCCTAAACCCCAAAAATAAACCTTTATCCCCCTAAACCCTAAACCATTAAAGTATAAGTGATGTTGTGACTCATGAAAATATTTTTCCTTTGGCTAAATTTTAAATTTGTATAACTTAAATTAATTTTTTAAAGCTTAAGGGGAAGTAAATATCTCAATGACTTCATAGGAGTTGACGTTGTATTTTTGGATTTATTTTAAATTTATTACTAAAAATTTGGAATTAAATAGAATAAATATTATTAATAAAACCCACAAACCACGGCTCAAGAAATTAAATACGTCTAAAATCATAATAAACGACTTAATTTTAAAACAAACGAATGATTCTCCAAAATGTAAAGACGACGGTTTTTTATGAAAATGGTCGTCTATCTATGTAAGATGACGGTTTTTTTTTAAAAAAGGTCGTTTATTATATGTAAAGATGACGACCCTCGATAAAAAGCGTCGTCTTTTAAAACACGCTGAAAAAAAGGCCACTTAGAAGTGAATCCGCGTCGACAAATTTTCAAATTTTCCCCCCGTCTCGAAAACCTTGTCTCTCATTAACAGCGTCGTCTTTTAAAAACACGCTAAAAAAATGCCACTTAAGTGAATTTGCGTTCGACAAATTTTCAGATTTCTCCCCGTCTCGAAAACTTTATCTCTCCCTCCTCTGAAACCTCCTTAGCTCCTCTCTCTCTCGAAACCCTCCTAGCTATCTAACACTCCATCTCTCACCTTTCTACTCCTCATACGTACCTACCAGCCATCGATGGCCATTCACGCAGCGACCGCCGTCGACGCCATCGATGGGTCTACGCCGTCACGGTCATCGCCCGCATCAATGATCACTAGCCGCCAC